>CM017805.1:4924255-5128098 GCA_008086715.1 Sitobion miscanthi
ATATAATATATTATGTAAAATGCTAATAGTTATAAATTATTCACAGAAAGATAGAAGTAGAATCAAACAAATAGGATTAACAAACAATTTTAAACAATTTTCAAAACATCGAAATGCTCGTATTATAATATAGGTACCAACGTTATGCAAAAGCATTCCCTTGGGAAATTACGTATTATTTTTTCATCTGAAGTATTTTAAAGACTTAGAGGAAAAATAAATTAAAAAAAAAAAATCAGGTTATTATTTCAGGAAAACTTAACTATTTGATATCAAACAATGTTATTATTTTTATTTCCAATTAATTATAATCGACGATGATTGAATTATATTAGACATTTCCGATTTATTGTTATCAATATTATAACTCATATTCTTGAGGACGACAATATGAGTATATTTGTAAGAAGTTGAAAAAAATAAAATATTTGCCAACTTTCAAAAGTCATTGCATAAAAAACTTTTTCAATGAATTATGATATCACGTATAAACTAAATTATTATCTCCAATAGATCATATTTTAACCCAAACAAGTTTTTATTTAAACCATTTATTCTTTTTAAGTGTTTTGTATTAAAAACAAATAATTTAACTAATGGAAAAAGTAAAAAGTGTTAAAAAAAATAAAAACTGATATAATTTATTCAATATTACAAGTATTGTACAAAATATTTTGTTATAAAAAATGCTCTGAATACATTCGTACCTATATAATATTATGATTAAAAAACAAGTAATCTCAATAATTAATAATTAAAAATTATTTTTGAATTATGATTCTAATTTTTTGATTTAAGACGGTGCAATACACTTATTGTGTTATACTCTCGGTAAAAATTAATTGTAATTTTTGACAAAAGCATTGCTTTTAATATAATATAATAAATTGTGTATTATGTAATTATTATAATGGTATGTATAATGTATAATATAACTAGTTGTCCCTCACACCGTAGCCCGAGATAAATATTTGTTTTTTTTTTCGTAAAAAAATGTATATAACATTATTGAGAAAATCCTATTATAATATTACCAGCTATAGCTAATCCGTGCACTCCGTTGTCTGTTAAAAATGCCAACTCCATATTATGATTCAAACTTTGTTCAATTCGTTATTTTATATTCAGTGTAATGGTGTTCAAAACTTAAAAATCTAAAATCACAAAATACTTGTGAGAGCACAACTTGAAAACGTGAATTTTGGAAAATGCGAGTTATCAAGGTCTCATTGTTTAGGCTCTACGTTAATCAGTCAGCGATTCAGTCAGGACACGTTCGATTATATTATATTACATAGCCATCCCGCCCACGAAACCCGATTATTGTGATTATGAGGGCAGTATATATTTTCCACAGATTTCTATACTACGTTAGATAAGGAACTCCTATATAATTTACATTGTTACAAGTGAAGCTCAGCCACCATTTTGTCGGTTGGCAAAAAATTTCATTCATTATACAAAATGTATTAGGAATAACATCGTTTTTAATGGTAAAATTATGGCAAAATTGTTTTTGTTTTTGTATTTACTAGGAAAACAATGAAATTATGTTCAAATACAAATATTAAATTACATATATATTTTAATTTACAAGACATAAAAAACTATTAGCAGCCATAACTCAATTGGGTAAAAATTGTGAAATGAGAATCAATTAATTTGAAAACCATCTCATTAATGTAATACTTTACTTGATTAATTATTTAATATGCTCATTAAAAATGATTAATTAATAAACTTAAAACTAATGTTAAATAGAAACATAAATGAATAATTATTATTGTTTTATATTTAAATATATTATGAGGAACAACTAGACATTTATTTTATTCATTTAAATACAAATAGTTTCATATCTGTGATGTAGTTGGTAGACTATTCTACATCACTGCATTAATTACTAAAGCTCGGCACAAAACATACGATTAGTTTAGCTTGTAAAGAAGTGACTAGTAATTATGTAGGTACTATATAGTACTATACCCATACTTCATTTAAGTTTAGATAGAAAAACATGAAACAACCCAATTAATAGCTATAGAATAATAAATAATAATAATATTATTTTCGGAAATAACATGATATGACTATTAAGATTATTGCCTGACTAAAATATCGTTCATGACGTACAATATTATTTACTATTTGTAAATAAAAAAGTTTTACTAATAAAGGAAATAAAAATAGTTCGATAGTTGCAAATAAGATGTACAACAAAATCTTACTTTAAAGAACTGTATTTGCTTTCTGCACTTAAGTTTAATTTATACATTTGTAAAGTGTACACCCACTAACTGTATCGCACTAAAATGAGTTGTATGCCCCCATTATAAAACATAACTACATGTCTAACAAAAAGGCTGCTGTTCATCGGCAATCAATAGAACCAATATTAAAAATGCAAATAAATCTCATGTCTTTTATTTGAATAAACCAAAATGAAAATAAACGCATTATTTTTGCAACGTTTTGTGATACGAGTGTTATACCGCCTGTATTTGAACGGTCCCAATAGGTACATGTGCAGACCATTTTAAATGGATACGTGTATTAATAAATAATCAACAGTAATTTGTATGTAACCATAGTTATGCCTCAAGTTTGTACGGAAATAGTTCCATAAATTAAATTGTAAATGCTTGTGGGTAGATTTTGTTGTATGCCATCGTCTAGTTACCTGTGGTTAAGACTCTAATGGCAGACTTGGTGATAAACGTAATAGGTACCAATTAATTAATAACGTAACAGTATAAATTTATGATGACTGCGTAGTGCACTCAATAATAGTATAAAATGGCGTTTCATATAGGAAAATGCGACGCATATAACTATTTAACATCGTGTAGGCGACAACCATCATACATGATCGTATTTAGCAATTATAGTAGTATTTCGTATCGTTATTTATTAACTCCCTTGAGATGCCATACCTAATCTATATTCGAATTATTATTATAGCAACTGTTTAGAACTATGGTATAAATTAATCCAATGTGAGGGTTCTTTTCGAGTTCGAAAAATTAAATGAAAAAATATTATGTGAATGCGTTCATCTTGGCCTCTTACCCGACTATCTATCGACAACAACGACAGATGGCTATCATATCGATGGTTGGACGCCAGTCCCGATAATATAAAATAATGATAAAAATAACAATAATAACAGAAAGAACTAGCAACAGTAAATCGTCAATAATACGATAACTTATACTGACCACTGACACGTGTACTTACAGTATATAATGACTAAACCCTTACATTGAAATAAAAAAAAGTTGGGCAGGTGGATGCCCTTCTTCTGTACAGTAAGTTACGTGTGGGTCACTGTAATGGATGGTGTTAAATTTGAATTCAATGATACAATATTAATTAAATGTTCACGTTTTTTGACCCAACAAATACAATTTTATTGGTATTTATAGAAAAATAAACTTATGTTGTAAATTTAAAGTACTCACAGTTATTCGTTTTTGAATTACAGCAAAAGAAGAAAATCGCTACAGGAGAAATCGAGTGAATATCCAATATCGGAAAAATGTGTGTAAGAATTATGGGTTTTCCTTAATTTTTATTTGTTTTTTCCCAGCGTTTTAACTATTGGGAACTTCAAATTTTGAACCTGCCGAATGCACAAACTAGATTCACTTTTCCATCGAACAAGATATTGTTGAAGAAAATCGAAGCATTGTTACTGACCCAAACGGTGATGACAGACACAACAATTTAAAAATTTAAAAAACACACATCATTGTAAAATCAATACATTCATCGCTGTAGAATCTGAAACAGTTATACGTTCAGTATACGGCCGTCATTAATTGTATACATTTATTATTTTATTATTTTTTTTTATATAAATAAATATAGCTTTTATAAGCGAAATGTTGAAATTTAAGTACTTCGTATTTTTTCATAATCACCAATCTTTGCTGATAAAACATTTTTATTTTTATTTTTTAACTAACATCGCTGACATTTTTATAAATACTGGTAGCAATTCCCAAAAACAGATAAAAACCAGCTTATTATCATATTTAATATAGGGTACTAGTTCTCCTGGAGTATGCTTTTAATACGATATTGTTAATACATGCTTTAAATATCATACCATATTTTTTACACTCATATATGGTCTGTTATAAATGTAGTGAAAATATTTAGTATAATTGAAGTATAATAAATATATAATAAAAAATATTGTATTAATTTATATTTATATTGATCTCGTATATATCTTTGAATTCATTGAAATATAACTAAAGAATAAAATATATATTGTGTTATCCAGACAAATCAATATTCTAATTAAGATATTAAAATAAAAATATAAGATATTAATGTATTAAAAAAACTAACCAGAAACAATACATTTTTCTATATTATGTAATTAATTAAAAGTTGATACTATTATAAAAAATTACTTTCAAAAGTGCCATCTTTTGATACGTTTCCAATATAATATACACATAAGTTGTATGTACCTATTATTGTACCTATAGCTGAAAATGTTTTCTCGTTCAGGGGTTCGGCTCATCCAACCATTCCAACCTGCCGTCTGTATCCTGTCAGATTTTCAATTTTAATTTTAAGATACTTTTATTATAAATCGTTAAATTAAGAATAACTAAATAAAGTTAATTACATTAAGAGGATTTCAGCGTACTATTTCTTTTCTCTCTCTGGTCCACGCGCAATATAGACAAAACGCATTAACGCAGAATCATTTTGTCTATGTTTTTAAGTAATCTTAGAGTAAAATCACGCATTACAAAAAATATAGAGAGTAATTTTTTTTAGGGATAGACATATCGGTTTTATATTTTATTGTCATTTGACTTTGTATTCGACTCTCAAAACAAAAAAATTTAGTAAATTTAAATATTATGCTTAAATGGTTTGGAGACGATATTTAGACAAATCGATATGTCATTCCCTTTTTATGAAATAATTAAAATATTAATTAATTATTCTGGGAAGAGTGTTTTCATAATATTTATAAAAATAATTCGATGAAAAAAACACATTATAAATAAATGAGAATTCTTCAACGAAAAGTTTATATTATTATACACCCACATAAATTTTCTCGACTTCGCCCGTATACCGATATTATTTTAGTGCAGTATAAACTGCATATCTATTATAGGATTAAGAAGTATTATGTAAGTAATAGAATGCACATTTCCGGTTATTTGACAACAAATTACAAAATTATAGAATCATATAAGCGTTGAAGAAAATAATCAAAATAACATACTAAAAGAAACTTTTGCTTTTTTTATATTAATACAAAGTATTTAAAAACATTTAACAGTTCACATTCTATTTTGTACTGTAGGTACCTACTCGAAGTAATTTAATACAACCTTTGATACCTTTTTAAAAATAACTTCCTTCCCTCAAAATATTGAATATTAAAACTCGTTCAGATTATTTTTATAATATCTACTCGGAGTGAAATAAAAATATTAAAAAATGAAGTGAACCATATAATCTGCAATCGGAAATTACGTTCTGCCAATCGAACTTCCAACATTCAACGTAATACGTGTTTTTTATTTAAGCTTTCAAATTATTACTATTATTATTATTATTAACACCGTATAAAATCTATATAAATACAAATGTACTATAACCAAAAAATATAAAATATAGCCATTAGAATTATTAACACCTAAGTTTGGGAACTATAGCCCGTAATCTAAAATCTCTAGTGGTATATAACCTATTTTATTCTCCTATATAATATTTAGTCTTTTACTCGAATGTGTAAGAAACTTATCATTTATAACTATCTTAAATAAAAACAAGTATGATCAAAGTTAATAAACTTTTGAATTTTGATAGAATACATTAGTTCAAGGACATTAGTTATGTTATTTTGTGTGAAGCTCTAGGTACCTTTAATAATTGATAATAACGGTAAAACAATTAAAAATGTAGATAAAAGTGAAACTTGCACGTATATAATGTGTATATTATGTTTGCGGTGTGTAAGTAGGTACCTATGCATCTAGCCATACTATATTTTCATTTAAAAGTTTCAATAACAATACTGCAAAGACATTGCACTATTATAGTATCGCGATCATAGTAACTTATCTGTGTAATCGTTTTTGCATAATATGCATATCGTTACAATTTATTCACGGATGTGGTAAGTTAACTTACAACGATGTGTATATTATTATCTAATAGCTGATATTTATAATGTTCTGAATTTGCGAAGTGATATATTGTGGATATCTACATACCTATTATACTTGTATAACAAAACAGAAAAAAACAAACTGTAATGTCAATATTATAATCGTTAAACTGCACCTACCTATATGCCTACACTTATATTCATATAGATATTATGAGAGCGTTAGAATAACACAGGTATTATAAAACGACGATTATTATTTTGTAGGTATATTATTTATGTATACGTTTTAGTGATGAACTGTTGTCGAACTGAAGAATTGTAACTATGGTATTGACATGACGAGTAATACACTGTCACACATGATAATAGTAAACTTATGAGTACGTTATAAAAACTGTGTGTTGAATAACTACAATTGTAGGTATGCCGTACCTGTGCACAATATTATATTAAATATTGTGTCAATATTATGTCCTATGCATGTGTGGTGAGGATTTGTCACTAAAACCCGGGTGGTCATACATCCGGTAACTATTGACATAAGCCGATGCAACACCAGGCCACTTTTTATTAGTTTATAAGTTATAACTTTATGTCTATAGTGTATAAGAGCAGGTTGACAGACGTTGTTTTAATTTAGGAAAAAACGTAAGCCAAATCTCATTATTTATAATATGTATAGATCTTGAAAATTGAGACGAAAACAAACCGACCAATTTAAATACCTAATACAAAAACTTTCCGAGCGGTGAGCTTTCAATCTATAAATTGTTTTGTTAAATGGCGGCTATAGTTGTGCAATTTGTATATACCTACGTATTATTGTATTACGTAAATACACTCTTTTCAATTCCACAATATTTCTCAAACTAATATTTTTTTCAATGGATTTTTGTTCAAAAAGTCAGCAACTCGGCGTTGAACCATTCACGGCCAAAATAAACTAAACTAAAATTTTACAATAACACTGAAATACCCACAAGTTTTTTGAGAAAGAAAACAATAATAATTGTAAATATAATATGTAGTATCTATAACTAGTCATAGTGAATAGTAAAGACAATTATTTCGGTTTAAAGACCTTTTAGATTCTTCTCAGCTGAACCAGTGTCATTCCTATGTATTATTTTATTATTTCTATTCCATAACGACTGCATTCCGCATACATAGGTACGTGCCAATGACGATAAGACCGTAAACATAGGAAAAAAATAGAGTCACACACGGTGCACAAATCAATAAACTAATAACGCAAAATGAAACAGTCAAGTTAGAAGGTAAACAAAAAAAAAGTCCAATACTTCAACACGAAATATATTAGCGAGTATTTGTACGACTTCAAAAAGTAGGTATTGTGCTTCGACTCATTTTCATGTTCGATTGCAACTGTCCAATAGTTAACCACATACATGTCCTAGCCCCTAGATAGTAGATAAGGACACTGAATAAATATTTGATCGTCTACTTTGTCCTTGCAGTACAAAGTACAAACTAACCGCGACGGCAGCAAACAATAATAAATACAAATTGTATTGTTTTTACAATTATGTGATTTTTTTTTGTGTCTGTGTAAGTACACGCAATTTGTAGTTGAAAAAATTGTTCGATCTACAACTTCATGAATGGTAGATGATTTCTGGTAGCAAAATGGATCTATTTGGTACTTTTAGTGAATACGGTAACTTGCTCAATTAAGAGGTAACTACAATTCACACCTATACTGTACAGCAAAGTGTAGATTATCTATTTGCCCCTTTTTTAATTTTACAATTTACAGTTATATGACGTAATGACCAGTGGCGTTTTGTATTTTTTTACTGTATATTATATAAATGTATACAAAATAATACAATTTAAAAAATATTTTTTTATATTATATGCAAATATATATATATATATTTATATTTTTTACATAACCATTCTCATTTAAAATATTTGTGTACGCCACTTATTATGTCTACATAATATTATGGTTTCAATTATTTTTTACATGGTTTTCGAATAACTTCTATAGTACTAACTTTTTAATAACTATTTAAACATATTTGGACAACAATGGTATATAAGGGGGAGGGGTGATAAAACTCCTGTAAACAACAAATATTTTCTTCAAGTACCTACCTATAGATTTCATATTATGCACTATCAATAACTTGACTACGAAATAACGTTGTTTATAATAAATAATATTAATAAGTATATTCTTTTCGATTCTGGCCACAATATCGGGCCTCGCGTAGCAATGAAACAAATAAACACTACACAGTACACAAACTAAGTTAAAACCAATATAAACAAGTGTGATAAAATTGTTTTAGTACTTTGTGGACAGTCAAAAAGCAACGTTTTCAAGACCGATTGTACGAGACAGTGCAAACTAGGATAAGACAAAATAGGCGTCTACCAATAGTTTCCGATCACAGTTTTGTCAGAACTCTCACTTTTTACAAAATATTTACAGGACAGTCAAAAAAGTGATAGCAAATCGTTGAACAACCATAATTTAACAATACCGACTTACAGTTTTCAATTTCAAATGTTTGATTAATATTTTATCTTTGCCGGACGCCCTGCGCACATTTTTCTAGGTTAAACTATGTACACGGATCAATGCACCCATACTTATGCACTATTTGGAAGGACGTCAGGTCGTATAGTTTGTTTAGTACCATCCGAGTGAAGTTTGTTAGGATGTCCTCTTTTGTATATAATAGTAAATATTTTAACATGTACAGGACGCCCAAAGAGACACTGCCAAACGCCATACAAATAGAATGAAAAATGAAGATACATGATGATAATTTAATAATAACATGACTTGAAGATTTAAATTTCAAATGTCTGTTTGAGGTTTGCTCTATACTGAACGCCCTGCAAATATTTTTTATAGGTTCAATAGCGCAAGTGGGCGTTCGCGTCAACGTATCATACTTATGCACTATTTCGGGAGGATGTCAGGTCGTATAGTTTGTTTAGTACCACCCGAGCTAAGTTTGTTAGGATATCCTCTTTTGTATATATATATATACACAGGATGCCAATAAAAGCATAGCCAAACGTAATGATATTAGAATGAAGATAATATAATCATAGTATATTATGATGATTAAGGAACATCGCGATCTTAAGATTTAAATTTCAAATATTTTTTCGATGTTTGCGCTTTACTGGATGCCTTGCAATTACATTTTATACGTTCAACAGATTGAGTGGGTTTTTGTGTTATCTCGACGCACTTATGCACTATTTGTCAGGTCGTATATAGTTTGTTTGCAGGTACCTCTTGGCCGCAGTTTAAAATTTTGCTACGAAGACTTCACTTTTATCAAATATATTATATTATGTACAGGACGCACAATAGAGAACATGGCCAAACGTCATATAAATATAATGAAGAATATAATATTATATTATTATATTAGCATATAGAAAATATGAAGAATGAAGACACATGATGATAATTTAATAATAACGTGACTTATTGAAGATTTAAATTTCAAATATTTGGTCGATGTTTGCTCTTCACTGGACGGGTCTTCATATCAACGTACCAAATTTATGCACTTTTTGTTTGGAGTCGGGACGTCAGGTCGTATAGTTGTCTTAGTATCGCCTGGCCAAAGTTTGGTTAGGACATTCACTTTTGTGTATATATAAATTTATTATAATATGTACAGGCCGTCCAATAAATACGTTGTGAAATGTTATCCAAATAGAACAAAAATATACTATGATAATTAAAGTATATTAACGTGACTTAATGTTTTTAATTTCTAATATTTGGTTGATGTTTGTTCTTTTGGACGCCCTGTACAATTTTTAGTAGGATACGATCACGGAGATTGTGGTTCACTGCCTTCCACTGCACTAATTACGCTCTTCGTCCAGTCATATGTACAGCGTATTACGTGTACCTATATAATATATGGTTTGATGCGTAGACAATAGAAGCCCAAATTACTTCCGGTATGGATATTTCAATATTTGAGAACGACTTTATTGTGTTACACATTAAACTTATATTTCACAGTTTTTTTTAAAATTTTATTCGAACTTCAGTAACAGGTGTTTACTGGAGCGCCCGTTTCATCGCAGTTTCCTTCAGCAGTTGTCAGATGCGCGAACTAGTTGGAAGTCCTTTGGGCTTCCGGTAAATGATTAATCACACTAATGTTTCAATTTACATACGAGTAAATCTTTGTTTTATTTTGTTTTGGAGTCTTGCTGTTATCGGCCATTGTGAAAAATTGGCCCACTTGCTGCAATGATCGGAGTGAAGTCAAATGGTTGAAACAAAGAAAAATACATAAATTAATTTTAATAGTTTTGGGTTCATAATGTCAGCAGTGAGATCAAACTATCAAAACCTTACAAATATATTAATATGTTAGAAATAAATACATTTTTTGAGTTGAATATTATTGACATTTTATAATCTAGGTACCAACTCAAAGACGAGGTACACTCGATACCTACTGTTTAGTACACCAGGGACGACTGCAACCTTAGCCCATACCAAAGAAGAACAGTTTTTAAACAGACTCATGATGCGTATGTGATGGTTAAATATGGTTAAGAGGACGGTACACAGATATTTGTTGTCTTCGGTTTACAAGTGGGCAACATGGCGAATTTACGCTCAGCGGATCACGTTTAACTCCGTTGGCTTACAAATTAAAGTGAATCGACTCATTATAAAACTTGATAGTAAGAACATTATCTGTGTTTGCTTTTGCGGGTTTTTTACGATACTTCAGTTTTTAAGCGAATTATGGCCATTTTTAATTTATGCTATATTAAATACGCATCGCTTGCTAAAAAATGTTACTATCGTAAAAAGCCGATATTGCCCACATACTAACACAAATAAAGTTCTCACCATCAAGTTTCATAATAGGTCGTTACACTCTAATTTTTAAAATGACGGAGCTAAACGTGACCTGCTAAGCGTACATTTGGTATGTTACGCATTTGTAAGACTCAAATACTACAAGTGGCCGTGTAACGTCCTCTTATCATAATATAATAATATACATAAATAATATATTTATATACAGGCGCATTAGCTTAAGTTTTGCACAAACAAACGTGTACCTGCTGTACTTTTTAAACAATTATATTATAAAAATGTCAATTTCAACCAAGCAATGCGATTATGTTCATAAATAAAGAAACTGTAATAAAAACTAATTAATTTGTCAAAGAATTAAATCTAATTACCTCCGAAGGCATAATCCTACTTTAAATATAATATAATATTATACACCAGGTGAACGTATAAAAACTATTTCCCAACATCTATTGAACCACACTTGTGCGGTGTCCGATTGTACCTTTATAATTGTACGCTTCAAAGCTTTTTTATAAAAAAAAAAAAGTTGAACAAAATATAAAATAGGGTTAATTTTGATGGCCGAAATGAACCTTTTAGAAAAATGATAGTTGTGTGTGAGCAAACGACCGTTAATATCTGATTAACCATTTGTAAAAGTCCTTAGAACAATAATATATTTAATGTATTTTTATACAGATAAGAAAAAGGGAAATTCTAAGCATTATAAAATATACATAGGTATAGGTATAATGAGTTAGAATAATAGTTTAATTTAAATAGACACTTATTCTTAAAAACATCTCTTGGAAATTCAAAGTGTTTTTACAATAAAAAAAAGGTAACCCCATCTTGCATTTTTAAAAGTAAATCAGTTTTTTTTTAAATGTTAATTAACGAAAATCTAATTTTATTCTTATAAAGTGTACTGTTTTAATAATTCAAATCCATCAAAATATGATAAAATACAATATACTCAGTACCCGCGATAAAATTATTTATAAGTATAATCAGGTAAGTACCTACATGCTTCAACAAAATATGTATTAATTAATAAAATACGATTTATTGCCAACATCGATTGTAGAAGTTAGTCATAACAGAATGTTCCACTTGACGGCAAAAATTATGAGATGTATAATATTGTTTATTCTCGTCAACCGCTAAACAGGCGGCCCCGAACTATTAACAACAACAATTTAGTCATGCATTAACATTATTTATCTACAATTATCAACGTGTGTGCTGGTGAAAACTGCAACATTAGCACCGGAATTGTGAATGTTTATCCACCTAAAATGTGTTTCTAGTCGTCGCTATATTCGTGTAACTAGAACATTTGAGTTTTCGACACACACTACGAAATACGAATGCAGAGTGCTGTGTGCCACTTCCGATAAAAAGATATAGTTGTTAATATATATAGTTATAATAAGATATCTGTATTATAATTTAAAGGAAATATTATTATTTATACTACCTTGTTAAATCTGAGAAGGATTTTCATTCTTGGAAACCCAACGAGACGTCTCAAACAAAAATGTGGTCGTTATATTGACCGGGAGGCCCCACTCGTAAGAACAAGGTTCACTGCCGGATAGATAAATAAAATAATAATCCGAGTTGATAACGGGACAAAATGGTCGGTATGTAATTATATCATGACGTAAATATTATTATATGTACAAATTACATTATAACTTTCATTTGACCTTTTAAGTTGACATAAAAACCTTTGATACTCCCAAGTTCCAATCAGTGTTTTAATTTTTAAAATAATATGTATATAGCCGTACCGGCGCACATTGAAGTAATTATCACTTTTGGAGAAAAAAAAAACAGAGTACGCTATGTACCAAAGCGTATTAATTGGTCAACAACAGCGATTGACGTAATAGATATAAATATAGTATTTTTTTCAAAGCTTTTACGACCGAAAACATATGATATATAGTATAATATAGGTACAGAGTAATTCACCAAGCACCCAATTTCAGATTTCTGAGCTGAACGACAAATGTATTAGTTTTACAATGATTTGTGTTTTTTTTTTTAATTTAATTTTTTTATGTACCTTTGTGGCCATGTATACAAGATTTAAAGTGGGTAGTTTTTTCTCGTTGGTTCTTTAAGGAGATATTGAGAGTTCCCAGTATTTTTCACAATAACCAGGAAAAACAGACAAAAAAATTGGGAATTTTTACGCATAACCTGCTTGGTTTGACGAAATGTATTTGTTTCATATTGGTGTAACGAATAATTGTACATACTTGAAATTATTACAAATTTTATCATTCAGTGATAAAATGATAAGATATGTTCAAAATATTTTAACACTTTTTTAGCTACCTATTTACAGACACTTGAAATTATCAATTTTTTTGTCTTTTTTTTCTATAAATGACGATAAAAATATTTTCCCTTGATCAAAAAGTTTTAAAACTGAATACAAGTATTCTTATATTATTTAATATTTTTGTATATCTACCAGTTGAAAATATCGAAAATATTTGTTTCTATGCGCTTAAAGTTAGAATTTTTTCACTCATAATTTACTTGTTTAATTATGATTTAGATACCTCAATCTACAATTTAAAAATAACTATCTACTGAATTTAAGCCTCATTTGATATACAGAAGTTCGTTGTCACCACCAGAGTACCTTCGGCCGTACGTGACACTCCTTAAATAGTACACACAATCTCAAATAGTTTAAATACTCGTATGACCTTTAAGAATATTATTTAAAAATTCCAAACATCTGATTTTAAATAACTAGGTACCTATGTTATTAAAAAAAAAAAAATAATAATAATTTTGCATGAACGGAGAATTGCCCTGTCGGTACATTTTATTTTACGCCACAATAACGTTAGCGTAGTATCGAATAAATCCAAAATTGTTTGACAAAAAAGAAATCTGGTACCTGACACGCAACACTTGCACAGACTTAATTTAATACAACATGGATTTTCACTACCCGGGGCTCTATGCGATGTACATATTATAATTAAATAAATTGCCTAACAAATTGTTCCGACGGATTATAACGGACTAGTACTACTAGTAGATAACCGTGGTCAACACTTATTAATTATTGATTTTAATATAATATAGGTATAATATATCATTATATGTCTACATTACTAGTATAGATAGTAGATACTTAAATACGTTTTTTTTTTAAATTAAACTAACTAATGTAGTTAATTATTAACTTGCCGAACGTAAAATTATAAAAACTATATTTTATAAATACGCAGGTTAAATATACTCGATTTTCACAGTGGACGCCAACGGCGCTGTGGCTTAGTTGGTTAAAGCGCCTGTCTAGTAAACAGGAGATCGGGAGTTCGAATCTCCCCAGAGCCTTGTTGGGACCACTGCGTCACGACAAATTTTTTGCATTTTTTTCACTTATATTATTTTATTTCTACATTGTGAAAAATCATTAAAACGCATTTAAAATGCATACATCAAATTATCACACATGCAATATCCGTTAATATAATAATATATTATAGACTTTGAGTCTTGCCACGTTCCCTCGTTAAATTTTTTGCATTTTTTTCGATTTTATTTTCTCTTTTATTGATATATTTTTTTGTTTCTACGTTGAAAAAAATTATTAAAACGCATTATAAAAATGCACAAACTAAATGATTATGTATCAAACATTCAATGTCCGAAAGTATACCTAATAATTTATTATTCTAAAAATAATGCATATTATTATAAATTATAATACACTTTTTATACGCCCATCTGACAATATCTGTATAAGATTTTAATATTACTTTTGAAATAAAAAACTGCGTTAAATTAATTTAACGCGTAAAACATATTTTCTTATGTTATTTTTAGGTGAAACAGTAAAACATATATTGTTAAATACATAATATTATCATTTATTTTCGAGTTTCCGTTAGTTTTAAAATGTATTTACTATTTAGAAATGTGTTACTTATTGGATTAATTAAGAAATATGTAGTATTTTATTACAAAAATAACATTAAAATCTGATATCGATGTATTGATTTTGAGTAGAGATGTGAGTGCTGTAAAATCATAATCATGTAATTGTTATCTGTAAACAAATGTTCCTTAAATTTTACCAACTTTTCTTTTACCAGTAAATTATTTTTACCCCAAAAAATGTTTGCTTAGCCCATCTAAGCAAATTCAATCAAAAACGCCTATCCCGAATTGTAAATAGATATATTCCTTATCAATTGATAATAAATACCAATACAATTAATATATTATACAAATCATTTTATATTTTCTCGACACTGTATACAGGCAATAGTTAAAACTTAAAAATAAATAAATATAAATGTTTTGACTTTTGAACAATAAAAATATAGGAAATGCCGTGTTAGTTTTTATAGTTTAATTTAAATTATTTATTAATTGTATTATGCGAATAATTAAATATTCATTATAGGTATGTACTGATACAGAAGAATAGATCCATATTTACTATTGAAGAAGACGGATCTAAGATCCATTCAACTTTAGATTCTATTTCACTATAAATTAACCGATATATTTATTTACGTCAGCGCATCTGCTTGCCACGACGTCATCGATCATACTGTGTCACTCTAATGGACGTGTTACGTTTGAATTCGATGATAAACCATTACTAATTCTCAGATTCTATTTCCAAACATTTTATGATTACCTAATTTATATTGGTATTGCTATTTTTTTTTATAACTAAATTTGAAAAAAAAAAAAAGGTCGTCCGTAATAAGTCATTTGTTTTCCTCGCACAACCCATTTGGTTTTGGGCGATTACTGGCCGTCGACCCGAAACCGTGTTTTTCGTGTTTGAAGTGAACCTGGGCGCCAGTGAAGTGTCGCGAGATTAAAGGCAGTTTCGTGTGTTTGGAACGGTCAGCGGATAGGCAAAACAGAGGCCACACCGGCGCGGCGTCGACGTGACACGGAAATTCACCAAAACCCAAAATATTATCAAGACCGTCTCTGACTCGCGGCGCAATTTAATCGAAACGCACTCATCCACGTGAGTGGGTACGCCAAACGATAATAATGGTATTATGCCTACAATTTCACGCGATGTTACAGTGACGACGATTGACGATAGTATAACGACAACTGCAATAACAATAATATACGTAAATACAAGAGTACAGGCAATCTGCAAAGGTTTATGGTGATTTTACTCGATTTTCTCTTTGCCCGTCATCTGTGCATTTAGAGTGTGACATTTCGTCCGAATACCTACGACGGCGGTACCTTAAATAGAACCCATTCAGCCGCTGTCGTTATCCTAAACTCGACTGTCCGACTACACGATTCCATTGCGTTTCTTGAAATCATTATTGCTATTATCATCATTTTTTTTTATATAATAACTACCGCCTATATTAATTTATTATTACGCCGTAATTCGGTATCGCAGATATGATAATAATAAAAATATGCGATATTTCCACTTTTCAGCATTTCAGTTAATTAAAACCGACGCTCCCGTCGCCGTCGACCGCTCAAATGCCTGCAGTAATCATTATAATTATGACCAAACGCAAACGAGGATTATTTTCGTTTGATAAGCACGTACTTTACCTACCTACCGACGAGAGCAAAAATATTGAAGTATAGAAAAAAAAACGAAATAAATGTCTTAACGAAATATTTTCAATACCGATGGCAGTCGGTTAGATTGAGGTTATTTAATTAACACGAAGACGTTGTAGTGCCATTAAGAATTAAAATGAATTACAGTCTCGAATAATTATAATATTCTAATGCCATCATTTTTGTCGTTACCCTCGAACCACGTCAAGATTGTTCTCGAAGCCTTAATTTAAATTAAATGGTTCAACAAACACGGCAACTTTTACGCCATATAACCGTTCATTACCAACAATAATCTCGGGATTTACGAATCGTTCTTGATTAGTGGATGAAATATATATTATTAACACAATAATAAAGAGCATTTGACGATTCACTAATCAGGGCTTAAAAAATTAAAATGTGAGTCTGGAAAAAAAATTTGGGCTCAAACAAAGCAAAAGCGCCTTATGCCCTATAAAGGTTTAAAGCATATATATTATATTATATTTTATTATGTAAAATATGTTTTTTTTTTTGTCGGTAGAATCTTAGAAACTAAAATAAACATAACGCTATTATTGTCTACGAGTATTCAGTGATTAAATACACTATTGAAATTGCATAGAACATGCCCAAAGAATACTACATAATATATACAAAATGCCGTACCTATACATAATATTGTCACCTATGTAGATACGACTATCGTTAGCGCAATATTTTTGACTAAAAATGCTGTTTTTGTTATTATTAGGTTGTCTTTAAGTTCGAAAATTATACACCACCAGCCGTATTCGATCAGATCGGCAAACGCACTGTTTATACAGCTTTCGTCTACCTAATTATTATCCAGACGCAACAGATTAATAGGTACTTATATTATCTGCACTTAGGTACTAGGAACAGTGATTTTTTTTGGTAAACAATATAATATCTTGAAAACTAAAACCGTTGTTTTGAAAATATTTCCTTACATTATAATATGAAGTCGTTAAAAAAATGTTTGAATGAAGATTATATACAATATCTTGTTTTATTAGTTTTTTTATTGTTTTTCATAATTTCATATCCTGCAGCAGCATAGGTTTTTTCCCAGAACTCCGATGTATAAAAATCAAATCTCAAACGGGGTATCAGTTATAAGTATTTAAAAAATGAACTGAGTGGAGTGGCAAAGGGATGCCCGTCCGCAAGATGTTGGTCAACTACTTCGCACATAAAAAACTTAAAATAATTACATAGTTAATTATATTACTACTATTTTGAAATTCGATTTTTATACATCGAAATGCTCGGAAATTATTATACACACATCAGAATATGGAATCTATAATATATAATATGTGGTATTCCAAAAATGTAAAAACAACGAATTATGACGTTAAAAATGGACGTTTTGTAACGAATTCAAAACAAGAAAAAACAATATTTTCAAAAACGTTAATACTCGCTACTATTGGAAATAATACCTTTCATAGTCGTTCCTAGGTATTAAAGTAATTGTAACGTACCCTTACCTTTATGTATACTATATATGTTATTATAACACATAAATTATACCTTCAGGCCACGATCGGACCAATCACCAATTAGCCGTCGTCGCGGTTAATATTGAACACAAGTGCAGTACGGTTTAATTTCGAGTTATAATTTTTCTTGCTCTCGCGTGCCTTGTCCTGGAACAAAAGTTTCGTATATTTACATACGGGTAATTTTTTTTTTTAATACAAAAGTTTTGCTTATAGAATAAAATATGTTTTCAAACACATAATGAGTTATTTCCAGTGGGAATATTTTATAATTATTATCGGGGTTGCGAGTTTAATTTATTTGCATATTATTTTTATTTAATTGAAAAACCCGGAAGCTTTTGCCAAAATCCATCCCGTAGTGATATTTCTGATGTAAGTGCGATATTTTGTTTAGCATTCTTTTGCATTATTTAACATATTCACGCATATCTTTGCATATACATTCGTAAACAACATTTATTTATTACAATAGATTTTGGTATCATACTATACGAGAGTGTGAGTGAATTATGTTTTTAATGTTTAAAAAACATTCAAATGAATGTTGTTTCTTTGTTTTTTTTTGTACCGCTTGTCTGGTGAACAAGTTCTGATTTTTCGCTGACAATATTTCAGATAACCCATTTAGTTTTATAAAATTAAATAAAGCATTATTGAATTTATCTTCTTATTATGCTTAAGCACCAATAAATTTAAATACATATTGCAATACATATCAATTTTATTTGGACAACTGTTTGGCATAGTTTTACTTTATAGACTCCGTCCGTCTAATTGGATATTTTTTTATAATATTGTTACTACAGGTACTACTATATGTGTTTATTTATTAAACTTCAAAGCTTATTGAAGGAAACAATGTGACCAAGCATTAATTTTAGTGAAAGAGAAGTAGTTCCTTTAGCTTTCTCTTATGACGACAAAGACTTTGATTTTCATTTTGATGTTGTTTTAGCAATATTAGTACCTACGGCAAATAACAATGAATACAATTTCAGGAGAAAAGATTATAAACATAATACCTATTTATAATAGAACTAAAATATGATATATTAGATATATTTATTTTTTGTGTACACTTAATCCAAATAATATAATAAACAACTCACAATTTACTGATAATAATTATTGGTGTATTGATTATTATTTATTATTACATTGTGTTCTGTTTTTTGGATTAGCAAATAGGTGATGATATGTCAGCAAAAAATATTTTATGGATATTATTATAAATTGCATTATATTTTTGATACTCACTGATTTAAAATTATAAATATATTAAATTTGTTCATCACATTCAACCCCTTAGAAAGTTATTAGGATACAATGAGTTGAAAATAAGAACAAATTATAATTATTATTATCTGTAAAATAAGAACTTCCTTATTGAAACAAAATATATACAACAAAGATCCATCAAAAGAGGTATAAAAGTTCAAGAAACGGCTTGTGTTTCGAAACTGGATATTCATTGAACTTTGAAATTTATCAAGGTAAATAATGTAACCCGGCAATAGGTTGAATGAAAGAGAAGCAGCTACTTTGGCTTCCTTTTAAGTTTTATGACAATAACGATTTTGATTTTTATTTTGATGGTGTTTTTAGAAATATGGGTACATACAATGAATAACGATGAATAAAATGGCAGGAAACAAAATCTCAGTCGTGGAACTATAAAAGATAATGGAAAGTATTTTCCTTCAGTAGTTTATAAAATGAATAAAAGTTTTAAGTTAGGCGAATTTGATATAGTTACTTCAAAAGGCGTCCGTAATAGAAAGCAGAACATAAGAGGTGCTAAATGTGTAAATGTCATAACAGTAAAGTTCTGATGTTGTAGGGATTTCCTTTTAGAATCAATTAGGCTGCTATGGGCCTCAACTACGCATTTGATTTTTATATTTCGTAGACTAATATATGTATGAAATTTTGTTTATCATTTTGTGGTTAGTTAAAAAAAAATTATTATTATTATACTTTTAATTTTTTTCTGACGTATTTAGATTAAAAATAAATTATGTAGAATTTATATTTCATACTATTATCTTTTGAACAATTTTATGGAAAGTATTATGGATGGAATTTTGCCATGAGTTATTTGTACATGCGTAATGTGAAGTTTAAAATAAATTTATATCAATGGCTACAATTGTTGTTACTATAAATGTCAATAAATATAATCTCTATAAATAAAACTTATACTCTCTAAAGATTATTTTTTATATATTTCTCAAGCTACAGCACGCACAATTTAACCTTAAATAAATATTTACTATAAACAACGCGATAGCTCATTATTTAGCTACAAGTACCTGTCATAATTTGAATATTATAATAAAGTCTATACTGCCATAAGGACATCGTAAGTGCTGTTTATTTTATTAAAATTATTAAATATTATTTATCTTGTGAATGCCAAGCATCACTGTATATCTTGCATATGTACGATTGTACGAATAGTAAACATAGTATTGTAATGCATATTAATATATAATATATTTAAACTAACAATAAATGCGTTAAAATACACATTTTTGTAACCTATAACAAATTATGTTTTAGGTTTATAAAATACTTCTCAAAATATCAATAGGTAGCTTAATAGAGAAAACGAAAAGAGTTAAACCTATTAGAATTATAAGTTGTATAAAAATCATATTCAATTATTTAACTATTTTATATTGAGATTTAATATCACTCATAGTAGGTATACTTTTAGATTCTGAGCGATACGAGGAAGCTAGTGGTTTTACAATGGTGTTTGTTTTTTTTTTATCCTGTATACAAAATTTCTACCAGAAGAAATATATTTTAGAAAATTGTATCAGGATGGTACTTTAAAGAGGACGTTTTTCGATTTTCTTAATAGTTATTTAATGCCACGGGAAAAACCACCGACAAATTACGAAAAACCGCTAAAAACGGGATTTTAATTTTTAACGCTTTGTTTATCTGCGTAGAAATGAATAAAAGATTGTGACAAATTTAAAAATATTAATTCAACTTACAGTTTATAATAAATAATAACAATATAAAATATCCAGACTGACAAACCGTCTCAGCTCAGAATCGTTTTTCGTATACAATGATATTATACAGTGACCCACTTGTAACCTACTGTACAGCAGAGTCACATCCACTTACCCGCATTTTTAATTTAAATGCATTACAATTACAACAACAGTTTCTTTTAGCTCTGACGTGTTCAGTTTCACCTACCCCATCTGGCAATATAACACTAATATAGTAAACCTGTTAACCTTTATATGTGTTTCCGTGTTGCTGGGCATTGTCGATATAACTGTTTCGTATGTATTGACTGAATTTCAAATTCCAGTACCTATTATACATTGTGTTAAAATATTTTTTGTTATTATTAGCACCATTTTTTAAAATTTAAATTGTATTTTTATTTATTACGCACTATTGAATATCTAATTAATTTAGTTTAAAATATATTCCTGAATCTGATTTCTAGAGAATTCGACGGTTGGCTTAACTTAGCGAGCTTACTGCTATTGTACATTTTCCCTTTTCATAAATTACAGATGTTTCTGTAGATCGATTGCTATTATATAATATTATGACTTTACGCATGTCGTAAAAAAAAAAATCTTTGTAAGGGAAAATACTAACAACCCCAAAGGCCAATGTTATTATATTTTGTTTTTATTCTTTTGTTTGTTATAAACCGATTTTGTTGCTAATCTTTTTTCTATGTAGTCTAATGAATTAGGTAGGTAGTGAAAGTTGTATAGTTTGTTTAAATTTGTATTATTATGAGATCACTTTGGCCATTCAAATGGCGTTATTCCTATAGACAATTATACTGTTATTGGCAGTATTCCTAATTTTTGTACAAGATATTATACTAATTTGTATTTTTATTGTACTTCATTAGTTGGATTTAATATTAAGTCATCTTTACAAGTTTATCCTACAGTAATAATTTTCTTATTAATTGTATACAAGGTTCAATAACCCCTGAACAACGTTTTGTTACAAAGGTCTTACGTGTTGAGTAGGTATAATATTAAAGTCACGAATTTTTATATTTTAAATTATGATTTATATTTTTGTTTATTGTTATTATTCCTTGGTTTGCTATTATTAGGTTGAGCTTCTGGGTTTTTAAATAACTTAATCTTGCACGTGACACGTGTGGTTTATCGATTTCTGCTGTAAAAATTAAAATTGTAGACGTATCGTAAGTTGTTTACGTTATAGTTTGTTTTCACGAAAGCAGTATGTTATTGTTTATGATTTTTAATTTTTACTACCCATTAAAATTCTGGCTTTATAACTTTATTTTAGATTTATAATTTATATTGATCTTGGTCTTGATAATATAATATTATTTAATATTATATCGACTTCTGTAATCAAAGTTATTTTCGTTATAAATTCTATTCGTCTTGCCTTGCAAAAGTTATAATATATTTCATCAGGCTGAGTACCTATATAAGTAAATTAAAATTTAATGGTAAATTAAATTTAACTATAGTTAATTGGCATACTAGTTCTCTATTGTCTATAGTCTATGAGTTACCAGGTTTGAATGAAATACTCCAGCTCGTGCTGATATTATTGTCGCGCTCAATGCGGTTTGTTTCGTATGCGTATTGCGTCCATAGTGGAAATTTGTAGTTGATGGTACGTTATATATCTATGTGTATCTATTACCCATAATTTATTATTATAATCTCTATAGCTGTTGTATAATTTATTAATTCAATTTATTTTACAATCATTTTTCCTCTCTATCTCCTGAAAACTTGTTGTATAATTTATTCACATTAATAGTCAAATTTCCTATTTCAGACATTTCTCCCTTAACTACCTACTATGGTTTGATATTTCAGTGTACACAGTGATTCACCAATCATGTTTACCCCTATTTTTTCATTTAATACTGTATTTAATTAAATTCTAATTTTTTGGAATTTTTACACCGTAATATTTTCAAATTATTGAGATGCTTGGAGTATTATGTTGCCGTGAAGCTTTTGATTTTCAAAAAAGAACCCTTCATTTACTGTATATTATTTAGTGGATCATTTTTTGAAAAATGACATGTATCTAGTTCAAAATTTCAACGATTAGTTTTTCAGTTGTTAAAATGTTTGTTGTTTATTAAATAATTGTAATATTGACATATTGGATCTGTTATTTATGATACGTTGTTCATTTTTAAAAATTATGAAAGTTGATGAATTAATTGTATTACTGCGATCTTCAATGTACCATAGCCTATAATAATGGACCTATTATCCTTCATACACAAAGATAAATAAATCAAAAAATACTAGTTGGAGTTTTCAGAAAAATTATTTGATAAATAATTTATAGTAGAAAAGAGGGGTACTCATTTAAAAATACAAGTTTGTATCTACACAGGACACTCTTTTAGAAGTACAAAAAAATGAAATAGTTTGAAAATATAGTGTTTAAGTAAACTTAAAAATTTCAAAAATTAGAATTTGAAAAACTGTATTCTTGAAGAAAAAATGAAGTATGGCTGTTTGGTGAATCATCCTGTACATAAATATAGTACTATTATACTTTTCATTTTTTTATTTATGGTTTAATTTCATGTGTACATTCGTCATCAGATGATAGATATTTCATACACCAAACAAAGTTCTCCAGGCAGATTTTTCTATATTTATTAATCCTCATTTCTCGTTAAAAACTTGTAAGTTGTTTCTACATTTATTTCTATTGCATGATGCTCTGTTTCCGTTCCTTTAAACTCGTACATGGAGTGTTTTTTTCGTAAATATATTTCTCTAAATATAGTTTTCACTTTTTAGTGGGTCATATCAAAACCGAGAACGTATTTAAAAGTTTGCTAATTTTGTTATACATTGAATATTCAATTCATAAATTATTAATTTCTTGGTAAAATAACTATTATATCTATTATCATAACCATTAAGTGATAGGTAAGAGGCTAATTTTAATCCCCGAAGCTATGGATTTTAAACTATAATGTTCCTGACTAGTTTAAAACGTAGTTGATTTGTGCGATGACTCGAACAGAGCGGTAGGTACTTGAGCAAATTCAGACACTTGAATACAACACTATAATCTGTTAACATTGACATTTTTGATTTAATAATTTTGTAATATTTAAAAGTGAGAGAAATTCGTTCAATAGTACTTAATCAAGTGTTCCAAAATCTATTATTACGTGAAATTTTTCTTTTGTAAAGGTGTCTGATTTTTTTACTAATAAAAGGGACGCGTTTCATAGTGACATACAACTATCAAAGGCTCTATAATTTTGTACTTCCTTTGGGATATCTGTGAGTTTAACTTCTTTAGTTGAGCGTGTGATAACTTGTAAGATCTGATTTGTAAGTAATAACAATGAAAAAACATCTGAAAATAAAAAAATTAATTATTTATATGTAATATAATAAAACAAATCACTAGGGAATAAATCATACTCATTCCAATTCAATCAAAACCCAATCGCACAAAACTTTTATTTTACAGAGACTAATATCAGTTATAATATAATATTATCACAATAAAGTGGGTGGTTCACCAAGCATGCACTTTTACAATAGTAAATATACAACCCCCATTTTCCCTTTAATTATGAATTTGTTGAAACCCTTATTTTTGGAATTTTTAAATACACCTAATTAAAGACAGTTAAATAATAAATCTTTTAGTTTTAAAAGTTTCTTAAATACTGATATTATATTATGTTAGTTATAAAAATTAAAAATTAATATTAATATTTTTAAAATTTATAATTATTTGAAGCATATCATACTAAAACTAATCTAAGTACTAACGTTTTGAAATATTTAAATTACTATTTCCTATAGTCTAATACCTACTCTAGTTGCTCGCTGTTATTAATATTACTATAATTGTTAATTTTTCTTTTAATTTAGTGTGTATGTCACACCTCTATTGGCTCTAATACAAATTGTACAATGGAGGTGTGTATTCATTTTTAAATGTATTCATTTACCAGTAAATAGCCTTGCAATAAATAAATAAATAAATACTAAATAATCTACTTAATGTATTATTCACCAAGCGTAATCAATTAATATTGTGACATTTTTCTAACAATAAATTTGTTAAAATATAGCGCATTATGCACATTCTAAATATTTGTAAAATACTAAAATATTTAAAACCACTGTACTACTTGATTGTAAAATATTTCTGTCATTTAGGACATAAATCATTTTCTGGCACGGTGGTTTTACGGGCTCTGGCATTTTACAATCAAGTAGTACAGTGATTTGAAATATTTTAGTATTTTACAAATATTTAAAACGTGCATATTGTGCTATATTCTAATAATAATTTACTGTAAGAAAATCGTTATTATAATAATATAATATTTACACTATAAATGAATCGCAATATGCAAATATCGCAATATCGCAAAATATCAGAAAGACGTGTGGAGCCACTTAGCCACAACAACCATATTATGATAATAAACAATTATAATCAAAATGCGGTGATGCGAACATTATTGCAATCATGGGCCTTTATGGTATTGACGAAAATCACTGCAGGCGTCAGCCGGACGTGCGTTCGTAAGTATGTTGTCCCCAATGGTCAGGATAGAGCATAATATTATTATATTATAATATTATGACGTGTCATTGCGGAGCTCTCGGACGACTCGGTTATTTGGTATCTAAATCTCAACATCTTTTTTCTTTTTTTTTTTTTTTTTATTATTTGAAGAAATCTACAATCTATACATGCTTTTTGTACAACAAGTAGGTTTGATATATGAAAGGTAAGAGAAAATAAAAAAAAAATGATATGAGTAGTTCGATTAGAGAAGATACCCAGTGGTAACACCCTGTTAAATCTCAACATCTACACGCCGAACATCGCAATAATTTATTACTCAACATTTATAATAATTCCAACAGGTGACATTAGTATTTGGACCAATAATAAGACTTATCGAACTACATAGGTACCTATTGTTTTGATTCATGCAGTGTTATCGACTGTTTAGCCGTTTATTTTATTGTACAATAATAAATTAGTAAATAATTTGTTTACTTTGAAACGGTCCTCCAACTTTATTCATTATTGCTACTCGATCGAGTACCAGACGGCTCGCAACAATATTATATTCTGTTTACTTACTACACTGCGCTCTACCGATAACTTCACTGTCAATGGATTTTAATTTATTTCTGTGAATAAATAGATGTTTTTTTTTATAATTTGTTATTACAATACTCGTAACAAGACGGTAAACACGTAATTATAATGATAATGTCACTGCAAAATTGTTGGGAACGATTTATTTTTGAAACTCTCATTTTTTCTAAATTCATTTTTTTAAAATCTGTATCATGCGGACCGTCTGTACATAATTATATTTGTAAAATCAAATAACTAGATTAACGTACAACAATTATTAGCAAGTGCCTATTTATAAACAAATTTACCCGATATTTAAGTTATTTTTCTTACATTGTTATTAGTATAAATAACTTAAGATTCTTTTACTAAATTCACTAAATCAAACAATATTTAAGTTTAGATAAAATAACAAAAATGTACTATTAAAAAGCCTCAAAATGTATCAAAATCAATCAGAAAAATTAGTTTTATAATTATTGAATAACGAGACCTACCTATCAACTACTATTTTTTTTTAAGTTGTAGAGTCGTAGAGATCTTCCTATATATATCATATTTGTACATATTTGATATGAAATATAGTCAATTTACAATTAATATTTTTGAGGATTTTATTGTTTTTGGAGAGGGCATAAGGCGTCCGTTTTGAATTTGGCTTGAATAAAATGCCTTTCTGCTTAATCTCCCGAACACTTATATCTGACCTGGCAAACTGTAGTACTTTCAATATTAATATACGTCGACGGATCCGAGAGAAATACATTTATAAAATAGACGTTTTTCTATGTACACATGCCTAACTACGTTTTTACCATTTGTATTTTGTTTGTATATGTTTCAATAGGGCGAAGACGTGTTGAAGTAGATAGTTGTTATTATCCTAATCTAGCCATTACATCAAGCGAAAGCAACACGTAGTAAATCGCAATAAAGGCTAATGTTTATGGTGGGTAAACATTTACCTGTTGTACAATCGCAGTCGGTTTTACACAAAGCGAGGACTCCGAACGAATATAACATTTAAGCAATATTAGTTTCCAGTTACTAGTTAGTATATAGGAGGTACCTAACGGATGAGTGGCACATGACATTCCAGACAACACAACTGCACTTAACCATCAAAATAATGTATAGTACCTATAACAACACATATTATAGATTATTGCGAAGGTTGTGTAATCCACTAAATGTCAAAGTCATAAACGCATTTATCAGACGGACAATTTCGATACAATGTACCTATTATATACCTACCTATACGTTGACACGCTCAACTGAAACATGTATATATTATACATGGTGTACTAGTAGGTATCCAGTAGGTCATTTAATAATATTATTAATGATGATAATAATAATAATAATAATAATAATAACAATAATGATAATGATAATAATAGACAATATTCTGAAATCGTAACAGTATGTACAAATTGTTTAAGTATTGATTGAATATAAATTAAATTACCTACCTATTTAGTTCTGCATAAATTCAGAAACAGCTACTTTTAAGTTCAATATCATATTATCGTGTATTGAAAACACCTTACGAGCACTTTGTGTCCGTCCATCATTAAAATTCATCACCATGGTTACTAATTAACGATGTGAGTACTGATACTGTCAATATAGATTACGGATTAAATGCATTTGTATTGCATTCGATTTATAAATATTACAACGTTGAGTGTAATAACTAACCTCTGGTTTATTTAAACAGTCACTGATTTGAAGAGATTATTAAATGTTGATTATATTTCAATTCTTACTATACTTATAAATCAAATGACAAATATATGAGCAGGTGCATAGAAACATTAGTACCTAGGTAACTTATCTTAAAGACTACATTTCCTCACTTATTATATAGATACACTTATATCGATATATTTATCATTTATTTTCACCTGTTAAAGTACATTGTTTATATAGACACTTAAATGTTTAATTAAGTTCATCAGTTTATTCAGAAATCAAAAACTACAATTCTGTAGAGATATAGTTATAAATAACAATAATTATTTTCAATTATCTATTATAAGAACATTTTTTAAATGAATGCACGGACGTTATTAAAATTTCTCTACAGCTTTTACAATCTAAATAGAACGAGGAACCTTAAAAATAAGTATGTTTTTACGAATAATTAATAATAAAAAAATATATTAATACAATATGACTAAAGCTTGTTCTGCGATGAACGAAGCAAAACGAGTGCTTGAAGTCCGAGCTCAGTCCTCAGTTGTACGTATTGTCTACAAGGTGTTCCATTTAGAAGTGTCTACACTCATTATTTCGAAAATTCTTATGTTTTCGAAGTTATTATTTTTTACATAATAATAATTACAAAAAACCATTTTTATTGTGAACATTTTTTAAGTTTTTGAATGACTGCAAATACTTTTAATTTCATCGTTCAAAGTAGAATATTAATTATTGAAACTTTTCAATACATATTATATAAATCAACTTTCAAACAAGTAAGTCAAATACTTATAACTAATTAATTCCTCTATTTTCGATTTTTATTTATTGAAATACTTTAGATAAATAGTTTTTTTTTTTTTACATTTATTTAGAAAATATACAATCTGTAAGGTTAGTTTACAATAGGCATATATGCGGTGTTTATGTGTTTTAACGTGAGTTGACATGATTTTAAGGAACTACCCAACAGTAGTACTTATGGCTTGGGGAATAGATAAATATAGGAATATATTATGTATAAGAACTTAAGAAATTGTAAACAGTACCTAGGTATAATATTACCTATAATGTATTCCAAACTCATTTTTCACTTTGCCATTTAATTATGTATGTTTAAAATTATAATTGTAATAATAGTGCTGACACTTAAATTAATTATCGTTTATGATATTATTATGGAAGTAGGTAATTAATATTTTTATTTACAGAGATTATGTTTGTCTAAGAACACTTTTTGGGGCAGTAAAAATTATACGAAAGTCTAAACTTAATCTAATTTCATCTTATTTGTACCTTTTGATTTATAGAGTTATCATTGTTATATTCCAGTAGTCCAGTAATTAACGTAAGGGCAATGTTTAAATATATTTTCGAAAATATTTAAACTGGTGTGATTTAAAATGAGTTTCACTCATTGTCGTTTTTCAGATCGGCTGGTTTACAATAAATTAAGTAGTTTTACAAATGAATGTAATTTATGGCCGTAATAACCAATACCTATATACAGGTACGTCGCTGTCATATGTGAAGGTGAATAAACCATCGTCATAACATCAGCCCTGATTTATTAAATTAGTTTCGTTTAATCAAAGTTAAGAAAATGGTTTTTTGTTATGTTAAAAACATATAATATATTTGAACATAATATTATTATAATAAATTTATGCACTGCAATGTAAACATATAACCTTATTAAAATTTAACGCAATACGGAAAGACGCGTAATTAATATAATATCCTTTAGGGCTCCATTTTAAGTAGATATTGATTTTGCAATTTTAAGTATTACCTATATATAGTATAATAGGTATATTACTATAATGTACACTAGCTTCATCGTATAATTATATACAATGTTGATCGGTTAGTTTACAAATCGAACGGCTGTATTATCTTGAACCGTTTTAATAAAACCGCTATTAACAATACCCATTAAACCTTTTTAATGCTCAGATTATTATTATTATTATTTTTTTGCAGTTCGTTTAACGCATTAAACAGAACATCGCAAAATATTATGATAATATGCAAAACTAAAATGATTACAACACATTATTATTATTTGCGCAGCCGAATATTATAAAACTCAAAATTAACAGGGTCATATTATTATATATATATATATATGCGTTTATTTTTCTAGTTTTTATCATATAGTTTTATCTGCGCATCCGGATCCGATTATGTATTAAAAACCATTATCCTTGCAGTGCACTCCACAACGGACATTTTTAAATCTACCACTGCAGAATAATACTGCACATTACAATCATTATATTATGCGCACTGCATGATGGACTTTCCGGTAAATTTTCCCAGCGTGGTCTGCAGGTTATGTTTGCAGCGCAAAGCACATTCCACTCAATTCGTATCATAATATTATATAATATGTATGATAATATTATTATGTTCCCTGTCTTTAGTAGACAGGATAATTCACCAAGCATGTTCACCCTCGTGTTTACCTTCAATAATAAATGTATTTAAATTCTGTGTTACGGGATTTTTAAGTATGCTTTTAAGGAGACCATAATTTTAAATACACACATATTTTTTTTAAGGTACCATTTCTCTCCCTATAAACTCCGTCTTTTTACAAATATACGGGCCAACCTTTTACAGATTGTCATGCAGATGATTTATTTGAAAATGTTGTATCCAAATTCAAACTACAAAAGTATAGTTTCTGAGTTATTAATATGTAATTTGTATATTATACTAAGGATAACAGTCCTTAAAAATGGCTTTACAAACATATAAATTAGATATTATGTCATATCTAATATAGTACTTATTATACCTGAATAATTTTCACAAATTTTACAATTTAAATCGATCAGTATTCAACTATACTCTATTCCACGAGAGAATAATCACTTTTCGCACATCACGAATTATTCGATTGGTGCGTCGAAAACCACATAATCACGCTAACACTGGGTAGTTGGGGGGAGGGAGATGGTTTCGCAGCTCCACTGACGAGAATCGGTCGGCGGACTGATTATTCTACCCCTTGGAATAGACTTTAGGTATAGGTACTTAATATAATTTTAAAACTATCATAGCTCCCACAGTTCATATTTTCCAAACCTATCAACATAACGATGAATATTATCCGTATTAATAGGTACATAAAGTTTAATATCTACCTAAAAAAAATAATGGTTCTAATTTTTATGTAGATGCATCAACATTTTCAAAATAATTTGTTAACAATTTACAGGATAAACGGGTGATTTCCATATAAAAAAAAATAAGTTTATATAGCCACCACAAGACACTCCTCAAATGGTATAAAAAAACTATTTGAAAATATAGTCCTTTATAGTATACGTCATATACATTTTGCATATTTTAAATTTGAAAAAATTCATTATTAAATAAAAAATGGAGGTTAGCATTCTTGGTGAATGCATATAAAGACACGTGTTAAGATACATAACCGACAACCATGTGACATGTACAATGTACATATAATGATTAGGGCATACAAATATTTAGTATTTAAAATATTCGTATTTCTTTATCGCACCGGTTGGCGGTATTACGTGCGTGGATTTAACATTTAAAATCCAAAACGGTGACTCGGCCTCTTAATTGTATTCAAAATTGAAAAATGATTTTTTTGATGAAAGCACGCTTATATAAATGGTCACCTACCCATAGCAATTGTTGCACTAAAAGAAAAAACTTAAAAAGAAAAATATTTTGGTAATATATTATATTATTATGTACCTATACATTTGATCACTTTCGTTATCGTGCGGAGTTCTTTTTGTAAAATATTTCCACTGGTTAAACTACCCGTAATAATAATATTACGTGCTTAAATGCTGTACACGTGTGTATTTTGACCAATAATTTCCCCAGTGTATAAACGGACACGATATCGTAAAATGCATTTTTTTTCACTAGTTTTCCAACTTCGATTATATCCTGCAATTTCCATTCAATTAAATCTCCAGTGAACCAATATTATAATATTTACTCGTTAGCCGTTCCAGTTTCGTTTACTCGTTTATTATTGTGTTTATATTATAATATTATTAATTATGCATGAATTATAAAAGCGTACAATACAGCTGATATATTCATACAATACATGGTTGTTTTCTATAACTCAATTAAAACGTCTAAAACAATAATATTGACTCTGTACAGTATTAATACGTCGGGCACGCTCCTCGACAATCTATAAATTACCATATTATTATTGCAGTAACAAAGTAAAACTTGCGCCGAGCGCTTATATTTTATCCGCCTATCATTCCCTGATATGTTGTTAATAACGTATTATAGTTTATGTTTTTTCGAAAGAGAAAAGTATACGACGTCCCCTGCAACGGGAAAAGTCGAGTGGAAAATGCGATTACGTCAATAAGCTCCGTACAATGTACTCCGGTTGGTATGTATCAAAAGAACTTTGGCAAACGACTTGCTTTCAATTTATCCGTCGGCGCGTTTTGTTTGACAAAACTTGAACACGTCTCCATCACTTATATTTGCCCGGTGTGGTGTGCGCACGCGCGAAACTTCGGTCGCCAGTCCGCAAACTTATCACCGTACCAAACCATTTTGGTCAGGCGACCTCTATTTAACGGTTGTATTATTAACTCTCGTAACCAGGAAATACCCTACTGTACAGTACTCGCGGCACAGGTACTTACCATAATATCATATTATTTAAAATAATAAACGCAACGGTGCCACTGTAGCCATAAACAAACATTTTAACAACACTATAGGTCATTAGGTCTGAATTTCCACGAGTCAATTTCTAGGAGTTTGAAGAATTGCAAATGCATTTCTCAGGAATTCACAATCATTTCTATATATTTCTCATATCTACAGTTGAATATCGAACTATATGTATTGATCATCACTAAATAGAGGAATGTAGGTACCTACAAACTTATTTAAAGTTTAAAAGTCATCAATTTTATTTAAGTAGTTTAAATAAGTTTATATGCCTTAAGCAAAAAAAAATTTCATAAAAGATATTTAGGATATAGGTATTTAGGTATGCAAAAATATATAAATATTCAAAAATGTAATATTTTAACTGAGTTACGTTAATATTTTTCTCGATAATATCATCTTTGTCGTTTGTTAACTAATTTAAACTTAAAGCAACGTTAAACGTCCTCAAAGTCAAAAACACATAAGTGATTTGAATTATAAAAAAAAATGTGTAAAGAAACACATAATAAATTCAAGGCATAATAGCCTAAATAACAAAAAAAAATAATAAAAATAATTTAAGGAATATTAATTTATATAAATAGGACTCAACATACAGGACTCAACATTTCTCTTTTATACCAGACTTTCGGTTTAAGCAAAAAACTAGTAGCAGGAATATTTACAAACATCACTCATTTAATAACAACAACAAGAACGAAAACGATATATATTTATCATATACCGTTACAGATACCGTTTTTTGTTAGCGAACAGTAATGAGACAATTCGGTCTAGGACCTAGATACAGCGGCTAGGTACGACCGTACACTCGTACCAATATGATGTTAGGTACGATATACCTTTCAAATTCAATGTTTTATTGAATAATTTGATACAACCAAAATAATTTATTTGGTTGATGGAAGAGCTGGAAGAGGACCGATAAGTTTGAATGTCGTACAAAATTGAAAATATTCATAGCTAAAACCACTTTTAATAATTGATTCGATTAATTCAAAAATGAACATTCTTCAATACTTCCTCGCATAATAGTAAGTCCAATTCACTTTAACACCCAGCAATAATTCCAGTAAACTGCAATACAAACATGTACCACATAAGACCATTGTCTTATATCATTATATCTGTTGTCAAATAAAAGTGATTTCCATGATTATTGATAATTTTTGGTTCAAAAATGCAATCCAATCCGATAATAAATGATAAGCAGATAAAACAGAATTTACGATTGATTCCAATTTTTCAATGTTTCTACATTTTACCAACTATATAGGTACTTTCATTTGTGTTAAAAAAGAACAAACAAACATTTTGAATTGCAATTGAAGGAATTATTTATTTTGTGTAGAATAAAAAAAATCATGGTTTATCAAGTGGGACTCCTGTCCATAAATTATCTTATCTCTCCAGCAATAAAGTTTGCGCCGTCACTTCATCTGAGTCTTAACTCTAAAGTACATTGGTTATCTGTTATTGATCGACAATTTTATTTGTAATTTACAAATAATTCTGGTACATGAAACTAATACAATTACTAAAACAATAATGTTATTACAAAATTATATTTAAGTAAAACTAATAAATACAATTCATATCTGTTACCTAGTTAATTTGTATTTACCGAATACCTACATTTTAAATCTGTAAAATCTACATATCACTCTATTGTAAAATAAATTGCATATTTGAAAGTGGTGAAAACCTTGATCAGATTCTAGCAACCAGATATAACACTTGTTTGTTAACAATACCTATTATTAAATATCTACTTAACATTGGTTATTCAAACAATGTACATTTGTTTACAATTTTTTTTAGGTTTTGCGTACTTATGTATAATATATAATATTTTGTAAATTGTCTTCATTTTTATGATGTGTAACAGAATAGCTCAAAAAGGTATACATCGTATTTTTACAGTAAACAGAATATGTCATAAATATTGTGTTTCATTTGTCCGGTACATATCTCAGATATCGTTTTATTATTTTAATAGATTTCAATTTCAATTTTTTATTTATTACAAAGCCATGACAACATATTGTAATAAATAATATTACGTATACTACGTATTCAAATACCAAAATAAAAATAGATAAATGAACACGGCGTCTTGGATAGGCAATTTAGCTACATAATCCTGTGTTCGGTCTATTTTTTTGTGAGATTATTTTGGGCATAAAGTAATGTAGTTACTTTAGGAAAAACGATTCGGAGCAGAGATCCCATTTTTAGCGGGTTTTCGGAATTTGTCGGTGGTTTTTCCTGTGGCATTTAATAACTATTGAGAAAATCGAAAAATGACCTCTTTCTTTAAAGTACCATCTTAATCAAATTTTCTAAAATGTAAGATACTATATGTTGAAATCGAAGCATTCTTTCTGTCAACAATTTTGCATACAAGATAAAAAAAAAAATAAATAACTAAACACCATTATAAAATCACCAGCTTTTTCGCTCTTCTCAGAATCTAAAACACCAGACTTCACCAACGATTAAATTTCTTACACTCGAAGTGAGGTAACCTGCGCCTAACCCGAGATAAGTCGAACTGGTCATTATAATATGGTTATTACCTTATTATAGCAATATTACCATGCCAAGTAATTACCCTCATGGACCATGTCTACAAACTGTACGTAACAACAATAAACATATAATACATAATATTAGGTATGATGGTAAAAGTACACAATGGATACATTTTTTTTCAAGGTCTATTATCAGCTTAGGCCGTGTAAAACATGAATAACATTACGTTCGAATCATGAGCACTATATTATAGAGGAGCTCAATCATACACTTTTCAGTTTGATTAACCATGCGAGGTACAACGTTACTTTTTTAATAATTCTATATAACCTTTTGTGAGCATATCTAAATTAATAATAATAACCACAATAGATGGGCATAATAAAAGCATAGCGGACACAATATCCAACTGCGGATTATGCATATAATATGTAATATACTAAATTTTGATTTTTACTATAGTACTCATACGCATAATATATATTATTAATGTGTATGGACGAAAAGAAAGTAAAAATAACGTACGCAAAATATAATAAATATGGTATAGCGGTATATTATGTTATTATCTATGATATAAAGTAGATAAGAGGATGCAGTTTCTATTCTGGATCGACCTTTTTTTTGCATTTGAAGTGCATGTGCATCGTTCTACAGTGTGGCCACTATAACGTGATGTTATGTTATCACGCTAACCTCCTCGATATCGCTGAAAGTAATTATTATATGACGTAAATACGTAATGGAGAGTTAAATATACCTACAAACTATATGCCGCCATAGGTACCAATACGATCATCGTTATTATTACTACCTATATGGCTATATATATGCTTTCTTTGTATATTATTAGAGTACTATTATTATTATTATTTTATACTAGTAAATTATTTTTGAATTTTGTTTTTCCCGTAATTCAAAGTGTTCATTTCCATCCGATTGTGTCGCTTGAAGTTAAATAGTTTTTACGTTCAAGTAACATAACATTATTGTTTCGAGTATGTCTGTTATTTGGATGTTATAAATTGTCAAAAAGAAAATCTAGTATCGGCCGCTATAAATGAGGGGCAAAGAGATTCGTTATCGCGCAAAAAACGTAATTGGTGCCAATAGGAAAATCCGTTATGATGGCGAACGAATTCGTTAGCGGCAAGAACGTCGAACACATTCTACATTTTAGAAAACAGAGAGAATTGCCCTCCGTCAAAATATTATTGCTTGCAACGAGAAATAATTATTAATTTACCACACTCTCATTGCCAGCATATAAAAATGTCCACGTTTGAGTACGACATTTCAATGGGCTGTGCAAACGATGTCCATGTTTCTATTGACGACATATGAGTAAGATTTGTCAATATTACCGGCAATAAAATCACTCGGTGAACCACCCAGCCATTGCTGTGCTTGGGGGAAAAATTATTTTTGACAAAATTGCTGAGCCAGCAGAACAATTGATCAGTCTCCTACGTGGCATCGTTCATAACCATTCTTAAGTTTTTATCGATAATATCACACGGAAGTGTAATAATTATTCTGCTCTTCAAATTGCGGCACATTTGGCGCCACGGAGATTATAGACACGAACATTTTATGCCTAAACATTCAAAATTCAAGGTCAGCTATAGCATGCAGTTGGTCCCGTATACGACTAAAGCGTCTAAGCACTATATAGATAACGGAGAACCGACATCGCTTCGAATCTATTGGTTAAGACGATCAACTGGTGTCTGCGGAGAACACCACTGGACACCGAACGACCTTATAATGTGTTTCGCGAACGATTTTCCACCAACAGCTACAACGAACATCGTAGACGACTCGTCAGACGTGTTATTATACAGCTGGGGCATATTCTTGACGGATCAGATGTCGGATACTCATCACACGATCGCGGACAAGTGAGAACGGAAAAGAAATGCAAGATTTTCAAGGCGAACAATTCGACGCGTGTTGACCAGGAATGGTCACGTATACAGACGGGAATATTTATTACGGACCGACGGGAATAGTTATGTACCGACTCAGGCCCGTCGTAAGATATTTTCCGCCCTAAAGCGAAAATTTTAATGCTGCTCCTAAGATACTAAATTAAATATTTACATGCATAATAATATTACAATTAAAATTTTTTATACATGTATTGATTTACAAATTAGAAATACACAAGACCATAAATATAAATACAACTTTAAAAAGTACAAAACACACGAGAATGTAATATTATACATACTGTTATAAACTGTAATAAAAAAAAATTATAGTAGTATACAAGATTTAGAAGACAAAAAGATTTTAAACACGTCTAGAAGCTTATACAAGAGTTATTAATTTAAAAAAAATATATATAATTTACAAAGTATCAATATATCTCTAGCCCTTTAAAAATATAATAAAATAATTACCGATTATTTTTTGTTTCAACGTCGTCGTAGACCGTAGTTACTTCACCGACGGCCAATAGTTGGAAAATGAAATATGGTATTATTAAAATAGAAGACTACGATCATATTCGGTAAATGTTTAAGATAAAAATAAATATATTAACGGGCGACAGTCATTCTTTTTCTCATTATCAGTAAATAAAATATTTTTATGGAAATAATAATGTTCTATTTTTATCGAAGACCATCTATAGTTAATATGACCGTACGGGCTACAATCTACATAAACGATATATCTTCATACATTATACGTATACACTAATACACTTGTACTTTGTACTGTACACGTTATAGTGTTCGACGTGCGTATATCAGTATACTAATTTATTATACATTGTGATCATTCGCTATCATAACGAGATAGCAAAACGGTAACAATTAACAATGAAGACGCAAAATAATAATTAAATTACTGTCTTTTTGGAAATTTAATATTACAAATTTACAATTTGCCGCCTCAATTTCTTTAAAATGTTATGCCGCCCTAAAGCAGGGGTCGGCAACCTTTTTGGTGTCAAGGGCCAAAAAATAAAAATAAATTTTTTCACGAGCCATAATTTGAATACACCTTATTTTATTTAAACGAAATATTGTAGTAATTTAAAATTTAATTTATTTACACTTCACTAGAAAATCAATTCAGTAATACTAAGTCGTATTTCGTTTTGTATAATAAATTATTATCGATGTTTAACGAAACGTAGATAACGTGTACAATGTTTCTATACATAATATCTATTTTTGTTCAATAATTTTATAACTAACTTCTCGTGAGAAATCCCAATTTTTATCAGCAAAGATAACGTGTTGTATAATATTTTTAAACTAACTATAAATTATTATCGCGGGCCGCATAAAATTGCTACGCGGGCTGCGGGTTGCCGACCCCTGCCCTAAAGCAACACATGACTTGCTTGTACCCTAGCGACGGGCCTGTACCGACTCGTGTTGAAGTCAGAGTCCGATACGGGTCGTAACGCTTGTAAAATATATAATATTAATATTGCTCGTGATGGAACTTATTGAACGCTGAAAATCGACCCGATGCGGTGCAATAGTTCTTCCTTGAAAATCTCGATCGTGTACGGAACACGGCTAAACACACTGGTTACCCGCGGTATGCTCTCGACTCGGTTCTGCGCGTCTGCGCTATGCGTCGCGCTTTCCGCCTGTCCACCGCAAAATGCCAACGGGCCATTACGTCATTCCAAGTAATAAGGGACGCGTGGCTACGGCGTCGACCTCACGATATCTCGTCCAAATTGAGATCGTATACCAGAGTGTTTACTGTTTAACCGTGGTACGGAGTAAGTATGAGGTACGGTATAAGACTTGGGCACACGATATACGTTTCATATTATTAGCCATAATACGTTTACGCGCATTTCCGTATACGCGAATTCAGTAATATTTCCATCGACAATACGCGCGAGATCGCGTATACTTATTATAATCATTATTACCTGTGCGTCTCATTGAACTTACCGCGTCGACTTACTAATAACACAAAGACAATATTACCCACACCGTGTTCAACGATATATTACTGACCACTGAGTTTCGTGTATTTATTCACCAATTTATTATTGAGCGTTGCCAATCCACGTTTCACGTTTTTTCAATGGGTTTTGGCTTTTGGATCTTTGAATTGCAATTTTTTGGGCAAAGTACGGCCGAAACCCGCACCGGCACCGCTCTCGCTACAACGCTATCGATAGACTGAAACATTTTTATGTGTTCAAAGACTCTTTTGATGGCTTTGCGGCATTGTGAATTTTCTATTGCGTGCTTCCATTTATGCACTGTGAAATATTAATTGCATTAATATAATTTAATCGTTGCGCAATAATTTTATGAATATTAAATTATTATTTTGAAATAATAAACAAACCTTTTATGAATATTTTACTGTTAACAATATAATACAGTATCTGCAAGTATCTCACAACTCGCGAGTTACAACAGACGACAAGTGCCTAAGCGCGATAGTAAAAATAATAATAATTACATTATTAAACAAAATTATTCTTGTTTTTAACATCTTAAGACACTTATCGTCTTCCGAAAAAAAAAAAAATATAAATTATTATATTCTAAAAACATATAACAGTCATAAACACGATCTAGTTACTACACAGTATAGATGATACTGATGACACATACTATTTTCACACATATAGTTTAGTGAAATACTTTAGCAGTTTAATTTTTCATATAGGTGGTGCAATGTTATTACACTATAAAAATTACAAATTACCACTTAACGAAATCTCAATTTGATGAGCCTTTTGCACACTCAGGCCCAGGAAACGTGTTCCCTCCCCCACGCTCCTTTAACATGGGCCGGTTTACTTCATTCGATTTATAAAAATATACCATAAAAGATGTGATTGAATCTCAAAAGTCATCACTTGACACAAAACTTTTAACCGACGCATGGATAATGTAATGTTACCAAAAATGTTTATTGTCGTTTTTGTAGATTTTTTTTAAAAAATTAAAATTATAAATTATAATTCAATATTATAATAATTGCACGTCATGGGATTCTTGAGATTAAACAAAAACGTGCAGTAGCGTATTTCAACAAGCTAATGGACATGTAATAATATTTTATAGGCACCTACTCGTTAAGGTATTTCAATAAAATACAAACCCAACGGTCGAGTAGGTATAGTAGTACGATTATGATGTACAATAATATTACTATTGATAATATAATATTATGTTTGCTAATTCGATTATAAAAACAAAGAATAATTAATTACAACATAAAATAACGTAGATTAAACACATACGATAAATACTAGGTATTGTCATATTATAATACGGGTAAATACATCGTTAATTGGAATGTATAATTAATACATAATTTGAACTATTTGTTGCAATTATTGGATGATATCAAAAACAAAATAAATGTCATCTGAAAAAATTACGGCACAGAGTTCTCATAACTTTATTGGTGCCCGCTGCAAGGGTGAGCTTACTCGTTGAACTTCAAGTGTGCATAACTAAAAGTAATATCCAACAGTGACAAGGGCTTCAGGTTAAATATTTCATCATTTACCACGGGGGAACAATAATGAAACTTTAAATGCCATTTATTTGATAAAAGGTCCCCGAAGGTGCGAGCCAAAACGTTCGGATAGGTTTCAACTTCAGTACCTATATATATACATGTACCTTCGTCTACGGCTTCTTTCACAGGTCATCCGCGTGGTGAAATAAAATCCGTGATAAAATTCGAGGATTAGTTTTTGATTTTTTTTTTTTTTGTTTAATAAACCATCAGTGTTTGTGGTCCGGCTGTCGTACGAAAAAAAGTCGAAAGCTGAATGTTAATATAATATATTTATGGGCAATGTATACTTATTATATTTTGTATAATTATAATACTATGGGTAGCCAGGCAGAGGTAGGTACATAAGAAAATATTTATGAGGTGCGATGACGCAGTCTAGCCTACGCTTGATACATGCAAAACATTATCGAGTCGTTATTGTATCGATATTAATGGTACAGATGATTTAATTGCCGCTTAAATAATACCAAGATGGCATTATAATAGAAATAAATTACCAGTGATCAATTATGTTTCGAATCGGATGGGTATTACTCTATACGTAGACTTGAGAAAGTTAGCCTACTTCTCCAAAATCCAATAATTATTTCTAGCTGAAAATTCGAAAAAACTGAAAAATACCTATACTTTAATAGGACAGTATAATTGATGTTTGATAAGTACCTTATATGTCAAACACATTAATTTAGTTGGAATCTTTTTTGATGCAGTCAGTCACACAAATCATACACACAATAAGTACCATATTTTTCATTTAATTATATACGTTTTATATTGTATTACCTTTAGTTCCCTCCCAACCAATGAAATTTCTTATTATTTGTGTAAAACGTTAACCATTCGTGCTGAAGCTAGGCAAGTATTATTTTATGTTTTTATCGAATGTATCAATTTATATTTCCTTTAAAGTATTTGATACAAGTTTGCAGAACATAAATCTTTTGTGTCAAAAGAATAGAAATTGCTTATAACGCATTTATAGAGTAAAAATGTTTAGGATTCTTGTCGCTTCAAAACAGTTGTCTGTAATGGTAAGCTATGTTGCAAATTGCAATAGAAATATATATATTTTATACTTTATAATAAGAGTACATACTTACATAGGAAAATTAAATAAAAACCTTTTGATAAAGATGTTGTAGATTTTTTTTGTGTAAAGACTCTTTTTAACAATCACTCCAAAAAAGTAGGTACACAAGAAGAAAGGAAAAACAATACAAAATATTTAACAATCATTTTTCGATTTACTCACAAATATATATATATATATAATTATTCAGCAAAATGTACATAAACAAAATACATAATTAAATAAAATAACAATAATTTGAACTTAATTAATTCTATTGCTTTTATGATTAGGTATACCTACGCATAAATGTTAAGTCAAAAGTTATATAGGAATTTTTTTTTATTATCTTTTGATTTTTGTTTTTTTTTTAAATTTTTTTTTTTGCTTAGTTACAAATTTTGATCTAAAATATTTTTGACTAATTGACTAAATGATTATAATTTAATCACAATGACTATGGCATAAATTATTATTATGATAAATTATGATATACCTACACAATATAATAAATTAATATTGTTATAGCAACCAATGATCATACAATGTGAATTTATTTTAAGCAAAAACTTCTTAATAAATTTTGTTGGATAAAAATGTCCTAACAATATTTTTTAGTATAATATTCGTTTAGTGTTTTTGGAATGTTTAAAATAATTGTATCTATTGATTAAAAGGAAACAACACATGAATTTTTTACTCGTGATTGGCGAATGGGATGACAAACATAAAATATTGTTTTATAGATAACTATGTATGGACTATTATATAATATAGGTAAAGAGCACCATTGTTTATATACAGAAACAAAAAAAAAAAACAAAAAAACAAAAAAAAAAGAAGGATAAGTAATAGTAGTAAAAGTAATAACAGAACAGATTAAAAATGTTACGTATACAATTGTTCTTATAAAAATATGTCGATGAAGGAAGCATAAAAGGAAAATGGTAAAAGTCACAAATGTTTAATATAATGTAGCTGTAAGACGCTGAGAAAAAAGTTAATAAATATATTTGTATAATACATTGAAGAGAAAAATATTTTCTACAAAAAAAAAAAAATTATAATAATAATTCTGTTTCCGCCCGGTACGACGCACAGCCCATCGAGGTAAATGACGGCACTAGGTGTGCCGTATGCCGTTTCACATGCGCTCACTATACAGTATAATAATATGGTACTATTTTAATAACTATTCAGCACCTATTCATTGGTTAAGCGGACATAATAATTATGTATATCGTTTTTCAACCGCTTTTTTGTCATTTTATTACTCCTTATTTAAAAATAAATAAAAATATAATTTAACTATGAAATTAGTAATACTTAATAATAATTTAAAAAAGACAGTTTAATACAAACATTATTATATTATGTACACGATAATTATTACAAATAAAATATGATATTGAAAATAATGTTTTTGTTTGTTCATTAAACACTATATATCATTATGCCGGACGTTTTTATTTTAATCTTTTAAATAAAAATTAAGGAATGTAAACCACAGATAATGAATTTAATGGGTTAGTTTTTTTTATTATTTTATTTTCAGTTTAAAAAAATAAATAATAATAATAATACAATTTTGAGCAATGAAAAAGAAAAGAAAAATTAATTATACTTTTATAATTTCTCTAAATAAATATTCCTTAAGTAAACACGACCCTGGTAAATAAATGAGCATATAATAATTTTTCGTCAATTCAAATATTGTTTTTAATTATTTAAATGGGTCACCACAACTTATCGACTCGAGATGATGTCACTCCGGTTAACGTAAACAAACGTGCGTTTATTTCATATTTAATGTATTGGCGTTGGACGAAGGGTAGTGGACGAGTGAAGAAAAGATAAAGAGATGGAGAAAAAAATAGACGAAGGGGAATGGCGATAACGATAGCGCGAAACACGCACGTGTACTGAAGTAAAGGTGTACACTGTACACGTCCGTAGCGACGGTAAAACAATATTTTACACGTAAATTTACGTCGCGAAGTCTATTCGGTCCCACAGGAAGTCCATGTTGGCGGGAAGTTTGAAGTCGTTGTCGGTGGCTTCACCGTTGAACAGGTCGGCCAGCGGTTCGGCCGACGGCGGCGGCAGATCCAGCGAATCCAGCCAGTCAGTGTCCACGTCCATCATCAGGTCGTCGTTGCACACCACGTCCATGGCGAACGGATCGTCCATGTGTATGTCGAAGTCGGACGCGGCGTTTACCACTGAGTGATCGACGCCGGAGCCGGCAGACGTCTGATCGTGGGCCGCCGACGCTGGCAACTCGCCGTTCCTGATCAATATCTCCAGGACGTCGTCCATCATCTGACTTTTGGACACGTTGTGCCGGCAAGTGTCGACTAGATGGTCCTGAAACAGCCAATATTTATATTTTCATTATACTAATTCGTCAGTAGAAATGAACGATTAAAATAAGAGGTCGATATCTGGGCAGGACACGTAGCGTTTGGGTTCAAGCAGTAAGAGCCCTTATTACAATAGTTGATCTCTGGTTAAACCGCGGAATTCGGCCGGTAAAATCAGTGTATTGACCGTAATCGAAGTGTAATCAATTATCGTGCTAAGTTTATCTTGTTAAGCAATTTTTATATTATAGATTAACAAAACAAATTGTAATGCTTCAAAAGACGGCGACCCGACGAGAAAATTAGGGATGGGGTTGCCAATCGCCAGGTTCTGACCGGATATGGGAATTCAGAATATTATAGTCTCGACTTACGTTTTGAAACAGTTTCGTGTCGTCGAACACCATTGGCAGACTGTTGATATCGATGTAAGGCGACGATGACGGTGACGGCGGTTTTACGTCCTCCTGTTTTGGACTTAGGTTGTTGTTTTCCAGCGTGTCCTGTTGTCGATTTTCCGAAGACGACTTTACAACTCTTTCTACTAGTTGCTGCAGCTGCGACGGCAAGTTTACGGCGGATTGCTGCTGCAATTTTACGTCATCTACGACCATGGGAATGTCGACTTTGTCGTCATCCGCCACCTTGTGGAACCCGGAGGGGGTCTGAACGACCGTGATCGACGGCTTGTTATTATTGTTGATATTAGTGTTGTTGTTGTTGATGATGTTGGTGGTGGTCAAATTGGGTTGAACGAACGTACCCAAAAAATTTGGCAGAGAAGTCGTTCTACTAAAATATATACAATATAATATAAGAAACATGACGAACCAATAAAATCAAATTCAATGAAAGACACATACCTTTGACCGTTGTGGTCCAACTGACTCAAAATTGATGCCGCTTGTTCTTTGTCCAATACAATTGTATTGCTCCGCCGTTTAGTCGTCTCAAGATTGTTATTGTTATTGTTGTTGTTATTCTTCATTGAATTATTATTGTTCGTCGTCAAGACCATGTGTTTCTGTTGTTTTTGCTGTTGGTTCAACTGCTGCTGCTGAAGGAAGGCTGCCAGATTTGCTTTCGCATTAACCGGCTGATGAGGCTAAAAAATAGATCATAACGATTAATAATATGAAACAAACTGTTTTAGGTTAACGGTTATGGATTCAATCATTAAACTTAACTGGCAACAATTGCGACAGTTGTAAATATTATGCTAAAACAGAGGACAGTTGTTTACACACACGGGGTTTTTATTACGTAAAATGTCCAAAAATTGACCATGGACAAAACGTTGTTTTTTATAGAAATACTTAAATAATATCCATACCAATGTATAATATATATATGATGCATGCATTTATGTCTTAAAATAATAAACTGTTGCAATCAACAAAAAAATAACTTAAAATGGGTTTAAACATTTTTATTTAGGTCATTAAATTTGAGAACGCGTCGGCGACGATTCTGTTGATTATATTTAATTGACTCGTAATATAGATTCGATTATGTGATATTACATTGCAACCATTAAATTAATAAAGTCTATTACCTAAATGCATTGTTATTGGTATGTAGTTTTATAAATTTACTTAAACCAGTTGCTTTTTTGGTAAATGTGTGTTAAGTAGACGCATTTATATTTTTAATTACCTGGAATGTTTGTACCCTGGTCTGCTGTTGTTGTTGAAGCTGTAGTTGGGAGTTAAGCAGTTGTTTTTGTAACTGTTCAATGCGCCTCTGCTGTTCCCGTATGATGCGGTCTTCTTCCGGCGTATTTTGGGATCCTGGCGATGGTAAGGGTGGTGGTGGTGGTGGAGGAGGTGGTGGCGGCGGCGTAGACGATGACCGCGGAGGACTGTTCGGATTCGAATGATTGCCGGGCGATAGCATTATGTTCGACAAATCCGAATTGTGTTCAGCGAACGACCGTAGCCTTTCAATCAACTGTGGCTTCGGCCCAGATACGGGTAAATTACGTTTCTTCAGTTCAGCCTTTAAGTCACTCACTAAACCCAAAATTAAAAATAATTAATTATAAAAAATGATTAAACTACCCAAAACAAAAATTATATTAAAATGTTCTTAATTGTTTATACAGATTTTTAGTGTTTACGTGTAAACCAATATAGTCCCATATTATACTGACCCTTTAAATCGTCGAGATTTCGTAACGAACGGGTTTCGATAATCTGCGGTAGATTGTTGATGGTCTGGACAGACGTCGTAGATGACGCAGACGATGGCGAGGACGACAACGACGACGACGATGATACGGTAGAAGATTGTTCAACGATTGACGAGGTCGATTTATGTGGTGGAGCGGGCAGTATAAGTTGAGGATACTACGGAAAAAAATCAATTGATATAATTATAACGTTCACCAGATAAAAGGTACACACGAGCTCATACTTTTTGTTGCCACTCGAGTTGCCACTGCAAGAACAACTGCTGCTGCTGTAGAAGCAGCTCGTACGAGGTCTCAGCCGAATTTGCATTTAGATTTTGTGACTTATGCGCACTCGGTGGTCCCTTGTACTCGTGGAACTTAATCGTTCTCGTCTTCGCCTGCGACTTACTCTTGCTCTTCTTTCGGTTCTTATCCTTACCAGGTGCCGGCTGCTGCCCATGCACCTGTAATGGTAGGGAAGACGGAGGCATTGGAGGGGGTGCCGGAGGCGGTGGTGAGGCAACCGAACTCATCGGTGACAAGCTGGACGTGGATGAGCCCAGGGGTGAAGGTAGTAACGTTAAGGTGACGATACCGGCGTTGGCAGCGGCCGTCTCTATCATATCATACGCTGGCCTGTGGGTCAGCGCTACCGATGGTGGCGGTGGTGGCGGAGGTGGTGGTGGTGGTGGTGGGGAACACGAACTTCCAGCGCCACCCGAACTCTGAGAGTCTTCGTCTAGTGTCAAATACTGATCAGGGAGTTCAGGCTTGATTTTTTGTCCTTCGCTGGTAGCTTTGAACTCGATCTGACCCTCTGAAAAAAAAAATGAGCGCATATCGGTCAAGACAAGATCAAACACCAAACACGACAGCCACATAATGATGGATTTGTACTAACAACTGTATTTTGTTTAATATATTGAAAAGAGTCTATTGATTCCTATATTATAATTTATAGTAGATGTATGTAATGTGTATAAGTAGATCTTAAAAAGTATTGGGACCAAGACTAAATAAACCGTATATTATTTATTATTAATTTTGTGATATATTTCTACCGTAAATAATAATTCACTGATATAAAGAGAGCTAAGTCAGGTGTAGATAAATTTTAGCTGTTCTTTGCACCTTCGGTTGGTACTCATAATAAACGGCCAACTATGAACTTTTCAGGAATGTTTACCTGAATTTGTGACAAATGAATACACATACCTTTAACGGCCCTTTCAATTGGCTCGTCCGTGTGGAGTATATTCTTTTTGATCAATTCCAAAGGACCGGGCCTGTGTGCTAGTTGGGTATTTAGTGAATCTGCCAAACGACACTTGACCAACATGCGCTGACGCTCGGCTAATGATCGGTCCACGTCGCCGACGTCTTCTAATATGTGCTGTCTGACCAGCTGCTGTTTGTCAGGCCTCTGTTGAATTTTGGCTTTCAACAGATCGCCCATCTTGGCCCTCTCCAACTTTTGTCGTTGTTCATGGAAGGCTGGTGGGCTTTTCAAACCTGAGAATACGCCAAGCGATGATTAGATTAGTAACTAAAGCACAACTACTGATACACCATCGTAGTAGTATCGACAAAAAATAATTAGACAGCAAAATGTCGACCGCAAGACGAGGTGACTGATACACTGTTTGTCATCAGTATAATATAATATATAAATAAACGATCAAAGGCCTTGAATTAAATACATATTTTTTTCAGAGTGAACGACTAAAATCAAAGAAGCATTGCACGCCGAAAACACAATATATGATTTTCTAATTGTAAACGGCCGTTTAACCTTTAAAGGGCGGTGGTGTATCATAAAACATAGGGGCGAGCCTTAACACCGTCGTCTTGCGTGTCGCTAGGTATCTGCCGGGCGTGGTTGTATACTTACAGGGCATAATTCCTTGGGCAACCAATTGGTTAATGGGTCTCCTCAACATCAACTTGACTTTGAGAGCTGAAACAAAACAAAATACAAATTCATAAAAATAATTATAACCAAGATGAATAAACCAAAGAATATAAATGTGTCGCGTGCGTACACAATTATTACGCTTATGGTTTCGGTCATAAATTAATGGACGTAATGTATAGTGTGCCTGTACGTGTATGTGTGTGTGTGTGTATAAGAGGATGGAGTAGTTAAAAAAAAATCATAATCTCCATCGCGTCCGTTATTTTTACGAGCGTACAAGCGGGTTTTTCTATTTCGGTACGGCCGGCGGCGGCGCGCTGGCTTAAGAAGACGTTAAGACTGTCGCGGGATATTAATTTGAATCTGCGGGCGAGTGAAAAGAAGAACGGGGGAAAAAAAATTACATAACACGCACCGCGGAGAGTAAAACGTTGAGATTTTTACAGGCTGTGGCGCGGCAGAATGAATTATACGTGTCATTATGTGGACATTGTGGCGGCGGCGGTCGGACGCCAAAAAATAGAATTTTTTTTCCGTCGAACCGATAACAACACATTGTAAAAACTCAGCTTTGGCCGTCGCAGTGAAAGAATTATTTCGGAGAAGAGAGAGGCGGCGGCGGCGGTTAAATGTGCACACATAATAATATATACACATATTTTGTATATATATATTATATATAGGCAAATACTTTGCAGACCTGTGCCAGACAATTAGGTACAATCTTTTTTTCTGTTTTTCGCTACCATTCATACATAAACTATATACATAGCATATACGCCAGGGATCTACAATTAATATTTTTGGCCACCTTAGTAATTCATGAAGTTTTCGGGGCAATCCAAATTCTTGAACGTACGTGGTTCAATGTTCAAATAAAGCAAAGGCAAAATAAAAAAAAATAAAATTAAAACTAATGGAAAACTCATTTAATTCACCATTAAAAATAGTAATATTAAAAAAATACATTTTTCGTCCTTGCGCCGCCATTCACAGATGATCTCTGGTATGTACGTTTTGTCGAGCGGCGCAAACCCGGCCACGGGAATTTAACGTTGCGAGTCGTTGGAAACGTTATCATTCGCGTGTACTCATACATAAAACTTATGGATTTCATCACGGGAATTTGGAAAAATCTGACGAGTCGGAAAATTGTGCACGGTCCCGATCAAAATCAATTTGTTTTTATATTTTGCCGGCAACGCGAGGACAGACAATCAGTGTCATCGCTGCAGGACGTATAATATTATCGTAAGACTTCCGCAGCGGTTGGACAAGACGGCATTCGTTTTGGGCGAGACGGCCATTGTTTACCCGCACGGCCGCACCGCTTGTTTGGTCCGTACAACAATAATTCATGTACGACAGTCGTCGACGAAAAATCGAATTTGGCCGGACACGAGACGCGCTTGCGTTATTTATATTTCTATATAGAGATGGGACACGACTACAGCTCGCACGGGGTCAAGTCCGCAGCGATCGTATCACCGCGAATGCATGCACAACTACCGCAACGATTGTCAAACGCGTCGCTAAACGAAGTTACTTAACAATAATAAATAATAATGTTATGTATACATAGATAGATAAACATATACACAGTTCGTGATTGATGGCCTGTGCTTATAACCATCGCCGCCGCGGACCGCACGATTAGAAAGGGCCGACGACGACGACGAAAAGGGACACCACACACACACACACCATATACCTTGCGTAATTAGGTATATATATATGTTATGGCGCATAGAACAACGATAATATAATTACAGTATATTACATATACATATATTTGTGTTTGTTTGTGTGTGCACAGTCGCGATCGCTGCAAACGTTTCCGATTATATTATATTATCATTATTATATTATACGAGATGAATATCTTGCAGGCGACGCGGTCTTGCGAAACCGACAGCTATAAATGGGAGGTTGTCGTTCGGTGTTTTTTTTTTTTATATTCTCCATAGGTAGGTTATATACGCGAAATGACCGCCGCACAATCGCAACGATCATTATATTGAATATTATTATCCATATAATGAGTGACGCGCGAGTGTCTATTGATTAATTTATTTTTTTTTCAACGAAAATTATGGATTCGATATTAAAATCATCTGGACGAGAGCGAAAAAAAAACTGTAAGACGCGGCGATATTAAAAAATGTTTTCCTGTCAACAACTGTCGACTGACGGTTGCGGTGCAATCGCTAAATGTGTCATCATTAGCGTGATTAATTCAATGCCACGCGGCGGCCAAGAGTTGGCCGTAATGATTATATTGGGTAAAATATAATATATACTTCGGTCGAATACCGTATGGTTAATAGTGTTAATGCTAAATAGCAATCGTATGTTTTTATTTTCTTCCCCGACGACTACTTAACGCATAATATACATGGTGCATGTATGTTAACCTACATATATATATATATATCAATACAAGTTACAACCCCAAAAGCCAAAATACATATAATCTAATAAGAAAAATGTATACGACGTAAAGGAAACATAAAAACTCGCAAATTTGGGTTGTCAGTAGGTGAATAATATGTTAAATCGAGTCTGGAATACCCGACACCAATAGAACGGTTTAAAGTTTAAAGTACGATAAATGACAGGTACATGTTTTCCAACAAATTCGTAAAATAAACATATATATTAATAATGATATACGAACTACAATAATTATTTAAACACATTAATTTAAATCTATTTTAATTGTGCAGATGACCGTGTATATTTCACAGTATAATATATAAATTATGAAATCATACGGCGTTACGGCATACCTGCAGTTTGAATATTTCTGTCACCTTTAGGAGTTTCGTATTCTATTTAATAATTCGGATATTGTTAGAAAAATCAACATTTGTCATTCAAAAATTGCGTGCTTACGATAAATTATGTTTCATAAAAATATATTGTTGAGAGCACTTTAAAATTCTTGGTCTTTGGGCTTAAAAATACAGAACCAATAAATGATTTCAATTGTCACCGCACTACCTAACATATTTATGGAGTAATTCATTATTTCTAAAAATAAAAATAATTGTTTGGGCCAAAATTAACGCGAGATAACTTTTCGGGATCACGGGTCGTTGACTCTATGACTAAACGAATTAATTAACGAATGTTTTTATGTTACTAAAAAACATTATAGTTTCCGTATTAATTTTAAATTATTGTTTTATTTGTGTTCCATGAATTAATTACATTGTTGATCTCACAAATAAAATAAAATACAGTAACTACAATAATTTAATAATTTATGTGTAATGTGTATGGTACACTGCGGCACGATTGTCCATGGATTCACTGCAAACTTCAGCGAATAGGCAATGATTTTTTCCAACGATAAATACTCGGGGTGGGGGATATTAAAAAATCAATATTTACCACAGCATAAATCAAGTCAGTAGATAATATTATCAAATTAGTTTATGAAAAATCTCACCCATTTCCCCGCACACCAACAATATACACAGTTTGTACACCTTTGCAGTTTAAAATATAACTCTAAAATATTAAATACTTCGGACGAAAAATCTACAAAATATAAACGACACGCGAATGATTTAGTCAACGATAGTATAATAATCTACAAACCCATAATATATAATATTTATTAATATAATATATACATAATATTTTATTATATTTTATATATACCTATACAGGCAGCACAGTTACGTATAATATATTTATCTACATTTTATATAATATAGAGAACAGTATAGCCACGTAATGCATATTTTAAGTATTTTATTCACACCATGATTGCGGCCTATAATATGGTACAGTTATATGTTGTCAAGGCGACGATGAGGCTTTCAAACGCGATTACGCTATATTACGATGACAAAACGAATGATCATAAAACTAAAAAAAATGATTATGCTGTGTTTATTATCCAAGAAGACCTCGTTCGAGTTTTTGAACAATATAATAATACAATTATTATTTACATGCGAACACTTCGAACAATTAATCTTGTCGTGGTCGTATAATATACAGCAATTTATCGCGCGAACAGTACCTACGGAATTAATATTGAACTTTAAATATAATAAATTCTCATTTTTTTTCCGTTATATATAAACATTTCCACCCGCCGACATGCCATGAATTGTTAATCGTTGTTTAGGGTTGTGTTGACAACACGCCCGTCTATTTTTATTAAACACTTTAGTTCATATCGTATACATATATATATTATACGAGTTCGGTTTACAGACGAGCGTCATTTCACACGCGAGTCGGTCGTAACCTACAATGACGCGACTTTATTGCAATCGGTGTTTTGTTCCTCGTACCACAGAATCGCTTTGCAGCTGGACACGATGCCGTTCAACTTTAATATAATACGCACACGACGATCGTGTTTATGCTTATAGGTCGTATACCGTATTCATTGCACTTGGTTTGACACGGTTTCGTCGTCACATTACGATTTTCGCCATTGAGCATAACAATATGGAGCATACATTATACAGATCGTTGGCGAGTTGCGACCGAAAACAATAGATTTTCGTCAAGTCGATCGCCGCGCACAATAACATATTGCCCGCCTATACACGACAATAATATGTATCGAATGTTGTAGGCCCTCTCCCACGCGACGCACTAGACTATATAGAAATTCGATATTATGTAGATATGTACAGATGACCTGCAGATAGTATCACACGTCGTGGAAGTGTGTAACCGAAACCTATACGCAGACGGTTGACCGTCTACGCACGACAGATTTGACGAATCCTGTGGGTTGATGTATACAACAATACCTGTAAATGTTTTGTGTAAAAAAAAATTACCACCATGCGTTTTTAAAAATTTTCACCCTCCCACAATCTCCTGGACTAGGTTCAGAAATGTTCGGTGGCGAGTATCGGATTTCGAGATACAGGAAACATCACTTATTGGACTACGGTTCCTGCGCATATGCAGAGTTGGCGGCCACAGGCTGCAGGTACCTACACGAAATCTGACCGGCACTCCATTCGCCCAAATATGATAAAGTAGTTAAATCTTTTAAATTAAAACAAAAGTGTTCTTTTCGCACACGGTTTACACGTACACCAATTTGGGAAGCACTGTCTCAAAATTATTTATGTTTGATATTATGTTATAACTTATAACTCATAAAGTCACAGCCATACTAATACGGATAATAGTCGTGTGTACGGATTGTTACAACATTATGTCATTATCTGTATAATATGAATACCTATACGATTTACAAATATCGAAGTCTTTATTAATAATAAACTTATATTTATCAATCGCACATTAAATACCGTAGTAACACTACATAATAACAGCTGTTATAATGTACACGAACACAATGTCTTTTTTTAAGAGCAATAGAAGCCTCTCGGAGATCTCTGGTAATGCTAAATGGCATTATTAAACTTATTTCGAGACAATGCTTTGAAAAATGTCAAACTATGAAGCTATGGGCTAAGATATGAAGCTAATTTATCATACTCGGGCAAAAAGAGAAAAATCATTTTTGAGCGAAAGGAGTTGTACGACCCGCGAAATACGGCAGTCATTCGCGTCGGACATAAAATTATTATGTAGATGTATGCGCATACATGTATATCATTAAGACACGATATAAAAGAGCAACGCGCGATCGTCTATATTGTCGTCGGACGTCATTACGGACGGTTATAAGACGTTTTGTGTTTCGTCGAGGCTGCGATGACTGCGCCGAAAGAAAGATATCATATAAGTCATACGAGCGAAACTCGTCGGACGAAGCCAATTAATAACCGCGTCCACCTGCGAACGTCACCGCTCCTTCGACTTGCCCGGACGCCCTGAAAATCTCCTCCTCCTCCTCCTCCTCAGGGTGAGCGAGCACTTGTCGGGCGTCACGAAACGTGCTGTACACGTTGCCGCGTGAAAAACAGGGGCGGTGGTGAAGAGGGGGTTGGGCATTTCAGGTTGAGGAGGGAGAAAGTGCGCGCAGAGATTTCGCAGCCCGCGGGGCGCGGACAGACCATATGTCGCGGCGGCGCATGGACGACGCCGCTGGGCACGTGACATAATCATAATCGTAATCATAATAATATTACTATAATGGGTTTTATTTCGCAGAACGACGGCGGAGGCGGCCACTTGTTATTGAAATATTATTGTTTCGCTCGATAGCATAATAACGGCGCCACCGCAGCCGCCGGAAAGTCAGTATAATTATTATAACCTAAACATTACACAGTACACAATAATATGCACGTTTAGGCGTCATTGCATCGCGTATCACCGCCGTAGTCGTGTCGCATAAAATTATACGATCAATATTATAAATCCTTCACCGCAACAGTCCTTTTATAATAATAATAGTGTACACAATATGCGTTGATAAATCACATATCGTATTATTATTATTACAAATAATATCGTTTCTGCTGCAGCAGTCGACCGAGAAAATCACAAAACCATCCCCCTCCACCCACTCCTCGCGTAGACGACCCACCCACCCGCGGGTAAGGAGTTGACATGTGTGTAATAATTGTCGGTTATTAGTCCACTGCGAGCATATAATGCACATAATATATTATATTATTTTATTATTATTACTGACGTGCGCGTGTACTGGCTGCAGTATAATTACGCAACGTATAAACCGCCCACGGGCCCGAGTAAAATATATTTATATATATATATATATATTATATTATACGTATATAATATACGTTATATATTACGCCCGTGTATCATATATATGTTTGGTTTATAAATATCGCACGTGTCGTCCGTGGCGAATCAACGGGACACGATTTTATATTTTGCGGTCGCCGTTACGCACGCCGCCCCCGGTCACTGCAGCAGCAGCGGCAGCGATGACGATGACACCGGGCCGTGCGGTCAGTAAAACGAACGACGAATATTCGGCAGACGAAAAAGATTTAAAGAAAAATATATACCTTACATAATTATGATGCATAAATTAGTGAACGTTTGTATGGGACTCATAGACTTGGAAACTTCTGAACCAATTGGCACAAATATTTATCGCATAATTACTCATTGAGACTCGGGGAGAGTGTTCTTTGCCTCGTTTTTCAACCCAAGTAGGTTTCTATAGGGTTGCCACCTGGCTCACACATGAATCTCGGTTTGGCTCGAAAACCAAATAGTGTTATTGTTTATATGTAGGGTTGCCAATGGTTACAGAAATACAATTGTACAAAAAAAAAAATGGTACAGACCAACTGTAGTCTTTAAATAAAAGAAAATAATAATAAATGAATTGTTTGTTATTGAAATGTTTAAAGTTAAATAAAAGGCAATGTTCGTATGTTTATAGCTTATTGACTCAAAAACTACTCGACCGATTTGGACGAAAATTTCAGAGGTTGAGGTACACACACTAAAACCGGGATACACAGCGATGCAATTCCGTATGTTATGTTTATTACATTTTTTAATTCAAGTTATACAATTGATCATATGGCTTATGAAATCGTCTCAATATAGTATAATATAATAAATAATAATATAGTATAGAATATTATATCACAAGAAATATAAAGACACTTTTTTATATACAATATTAAAGCTGAATATCTTTTTTAACACACTTCTCCTGTAACTAAAACTTTAATGGGCGTTTGGAAATTTTACTGATAATAGTGATCTAGATAATATTTGTTTTATTGTTCGGTTAACACCATGTTTTTAATTTATAAACCTTCCTAGTAAATAATAACTGATAAGGCTATAGACTTGTGGTGCGTTATTTTGGACTATTTATAATTTTAAGATGATCACCTTTTATAATACTACTTCATTACTTATGATTTATTACTTTTGTTATTATTATCATTTGAATAGTTGTTAGGAAAGTTATATCTTTTTTATACGATTACGCAATGTACTATACTGTCAATTATAATTTGTATTTGAAGTTTTCTCCATATATAAAGTAATAAATAAATAAATAGTAGATTCATAGTATATTATATGGTCAGTGATAAATCATAATATATATGGTATACGAAAAAACCGATTCTATTAAAACTACGTATAGTTTCTACAACAATTATTTTCAACGGTGCGGCGCGGTGATCGCGGTATGTAGGTATAGTTATATCGGTCACCCAAACGATGTCTTAGAAATTACTTAATCACCGATGTTACCAAGTGCTAAGTGACACTATAATATACAGTCCAAAAATGTACCGAAAAACCACACAATAACGTGCATATAAATCCTGCATATAGCCCTACGCGCGGCATCAAAAATATTAGGTACCAAAAACGAGTAAATATAACTTGCTTTAAAAAAAAAAAAAAAAAATTAAACCCGAAATAGTGCGGTAATCGCAAATATTATATAATACACATACATCGTACCGTGATGAGCATATTATACGCGGATATACAAACCGCCGGATTCGTGCCAGCTGCAGCGGGCTCGCGCAGACGGACAGGCGCAGCTTTACGTCGGCAATGTCGTATGGACTGTTTAAGAAATCGCGTTAACACCTCTTGTTTTCGGAAACCGTGTTATTATTATTATTATTATTGTTGTTACGATCCAAAGTAATCCGTCGGACGTTGCAGACGTTACAGACACCAGACTCGCGCTTAGGTACGTGTGGTATATATGCATGCAGTAAGTGTTATGTGTATATATATATATAATATGTATACGACGTGTGGTGTTTTTTAACGTTTCGAACAGGCAACTTTCCAGCATCCACCGACGAAAATCGCGGTGCGTTTTATATGCAACTACAGCACGAGGCTGTTTACTATGTATGCCTAATATTATATTATATAAACATGTAAATATTGCTATACACGCGTCATTATAATACGTATTCATCGCATGAACGGCAGAATGTTTAGGTGGGTTAGTTTTTCGTCTTCGCATTTCCCCACATATATAGGCAGATGCGTCCATAGTTTTTTCGCCTTCGGTTCGGCTCGCTTTCGACTGCGCGGCTTCAGAACGCACATCATTGCAATACAGCAATATTATCATACCTATATATTGTCTGTTTTTATTTTTTATTTTTTTTTTTATCTTAATGATTACAGCGAACAAACGACCCGTGATCGTGATAGGCAGTCTAGGAGGCGGGCGAGAAAAATATAACGACATTATATACATATTATACACGCGCATATACGTATATTATAATAATAATGTGCAGTATATAGAAGAGCCGCGGTGACGCTGCAGGGGCGGCGGTGGGTTGGTCATTAAAAGATGTATAAAGATAATTAAAGAATCTTTTATCACGCCAGAACACAGTTGGCAGTGGATGCGAGAAAGCACTTTCATCGAGTGTGTCGCGCGAAACGGCCGCCATCAAAGCCAGCGGGCGCGCGTATATATATATTATAAAACAATAATATGCGCACCCGCTTCGGCCGCCGCTCCATTCGAATATCACTATACGTTGTAGTCGCAGCCGGCGATCGTTGCCGATCATCATCGCGAAACTAGACCAACTGTAAACACGCGACTTTATCGTATCATAGAATAATTTATATGACTAAAAATCTTAGGAGGGGGGGATAGGCTTGAGTCTCGCCTAAAATTATTTCTTACTGAATGACATATTGTTTTTTTTTTTAATTTTAGCTATATATTAATAAAATTATAATATTAAAGCCGTTTTAAATAAACAAATCGAAGACATTCAAATATTATACCTATATAAAATAATATATAATTATATAATATACTTTACATAGTACCTACCAATTTTATAATGTATAAAGTAATTCCTGTTAACAGATTATAAGATCAAACGTCTGTCTTTTTAAATACAAACTTGTTTAAAATGTCTTCCGATTCGACTAAATTGGAAACATCTCAATGTGAAATAGATAATATTTTATATATGAATCTATCTTGGTATTCATAGTTCATACTACACCTAATCCCCCCCCCCCAACTCATGGTTATACTAATATACATATGCATTATATTATAGACATGTCATACATGAAAATCTACCAGCAGGTTTGTCCGCAACTCTGTGGAAGGTCAGTCAAAGTATACTCTATAGGGGATGCATTTTGAAACTAAAGGGAAGATGGGGATTCCAGCGTTTATTTTTAATACGCCGTTTCGCTAATTATTAATTTTATGTGCGTTATAATGTCTAATAAATAATAATTGTGTCGTAATGTGTACAAATTTATTTCTGACGTATATATTGAAAGAACGATATAACTTTTAGTCACAGGGTTCAACTGGTGCTACATGTCTGCATTAAACAATAATATTAGAAACCATCATAACACGCACTCGTGTCCAAAAAACCTATATAATATATTATATTTATCTTTTTCTAGCGTACTTCCCGGAATATCATTTCGGTTTCCAATAGTTTGTCTCGCAGACTTCAAACGAAATACATCGGTCAAAACGTTAACTGTCAGACGGTTTTGGCACGGAAAAAGATCGACAACTGATTGCGACGGCTGAACAAACGATCTCTAGAATAAGACCTTTATAACCGATTCATTACTATATAATATTATGATTCCGTCAACTGTAACATTTCGTTGTGAACATTTAATAAAAACTATAGGTACGTTTCTAGCGATGATTAGTATATATTAGCAAACATTATGTATATTATGTAGTCTAATAAATATATAATTGTAAATTACCGTTATAACGCTGTAGCGACATGTTTTCAATTTTCATTGATTCAAATGTTTTCGGCACGCACAGCGACACCTTACGAAATGGAAACGGACCAAATGTAAGTAGAAACAAACACACCCACGTATTTTTCTGTGCTTTTAATTCGTAGACGCACATCGAATATAATATAATATAATGATGATTGTCGTCGCATGAGGTAGAAGACGCGAACACAAATATAGCAACGCCCTAGCTGAAATGACGGTAAAAAGAAAAAAGTGTTCATGGTAGAAAAATGTGAAAAGGAACATTATTCCACTGACATACAAACGTTAAATCACGATATGGTGCCAAAATTGAACTCCAAGCTGGACATGACCTAGCTAGTCCGGCAAAATCATAAGACCAAACATTCGGGTTACGCGAATAAGGTTTAATATGATTATTTCTTCTGCAGGCTCTCCCAAGTGAGTTATATTTCGGAAATTCGTACAGGGGTTAAACATAAAACGTTCGAAGAAATTATGCCCGCAAACGCGGTTTAAAGCAAGCTCTGCTCAATATCGTTTTCCGAATACAATAATTTCTCATCGTTGTTTTTGAATTAAAATCACAGCACAGACAATATTCGGCGCGTTATCCAGCAAATTAAGTTTTTTAACCGATGTTGGGCGTTTAAGTGGATCAACAGTCCGCAAAGTGCGAGTGACGTGTTTATACTTTAAATAGTTTATAATATACTGCAATATTCATAAAACGTACGCGTATATAACCTAACCTAACCATATTTTATTCGTGATAATATAATTAAAATATACTATATAGGTCGCCCAGCCGAAGGTTCGATTTTTTTTTTGATTTTCTTTAATGAAGTCTTATCGCTTTGACGATCAGTTCCAATTTATTGTTGACAAAACCAACTTTTATATTCCGCGCCATAAAACCATTGTCGGTGGTAATTCGTTTGCTCGAGCAAAGATTACGAACACATATTGATTGTATAACTAATGTATAATATAATATCATTTATCGTTTATCATTATTTACGTCGTTTACATTTGTATAATATATAATATATCTATATATTATAATGATAATATTATAATTAATTTGTGATTATTCGTAATAATTAATAATAGGTGACTGTTGCACTATGCGGAGATTTATTGGGCCGATGACGAGAGATTACGATAGATGAGAATTTTTAACCGCTATGTATCCTGCGGCGTCGGTGATTTTATGAGCACGTCAAAAAAATGTATACACCTATAAGTTTTGTTACGATCATAATAATGGCTCGGCAAATCGAACGGCACGTTTCATACATTAATCGACTCGTTTGTGTATAGTATATATTATAAACTGTACCCATATTGTCAAGGATGCAAAATTCAGTGAATGGACCACACGCTGATTGCCTTCAATAGTAATCGTAATTAAATTGTCATAATTTACGGAGCTTTTAACGTATTAATATTATATAGCATATTATGGTCGCGACCCTCATCGGTAGTAAATGATCGCATTAATAAAATATTATATAGCCATACAAAATACGACGTGTTCGAGCATGTACCTAATGACAGCTATTGTATAATATATTTTAACACCATGCAACATATGCTATATATTCGTTTCCTGCTGTAGGTTATAGGATGAATCAATCGGCTCACGTCCCCGACCCGTTTCTTGACGGAATACGTGACAACCGCGAGTTTGCTGTTCGCGGAATGTCTCGTGTTGTTTCTTACGATAAAATTCGATTTAAAATAATGATATGAACAAAACAATTTAATAACACTGTGAATATCTGGAATATAGTGGAATATACAACTTTTTGGGCTCATATATATACTATATACATTTAAGAGCGACGTGTCATAATACAACGCACTGTCATGAACAAGAACACTCTCCCGCCAATGTTATTTTTATAAATAAACTTTAAGTCAAAAACCAGTCTTATAAAAGAAAAGTTTTCTTAACAGATTTTAACTAGATATTCTATATTCCAGTATATCCTCTACATCACGGATGACCAACTGTCCAACTCTAATTTTCATACAAGACCAGTTTTCAAGAGTTTTAAAAGTCCAACGGACCAAGCTGAATTCGAATGAGATTTATTTTCGATAATTTTCTTAAAAATATGTGAAAAATGTACGGTGAAAAAATTCTGTTTTCATTTGAAAAAAACAAGTCTGCAGTATCATCGAAAAGACGACCGTCCCTATAACGCTATAAAGCAATCTAAGTAATTGAAAACACGGGGTGGTTTTTGGGTAAACTTAAAAATTCTAATAATCAAATTTTGATTGAATTATGAAAGAGAGGTGGTGGTCTGTGGTGAATCGCCGTGTACAGCGGGCGTTTGATTTCCATCGAAGGACGAGGGAGTCGTATTTATTTCTGTGATAATCGCGTCAAATATTATCACACCGCATTGCATATAATATGTATATCTTTGCAGGCACTGCAGCGACTGGATATAAACACAAACGTATATATATATATACATATAAATATAGATGTACAAATAATAGTGGTGCGTATAATAATAATGTATGCGCATGACAGGCTCGAGCCGCGGTCACGTATACGTGCACGGACGATGGTAATAATAACAACACGACTTCGTATATTATTTTGGTATTTACACGAATATCATCGTCGTAAAGGATATACTTGTTTATTAGTTTTTGGTTTTTTTTTTTTTTTGTTTTTTATCCAGCGGAGGCGTACAAGACGGAACGTCGTCGCACGCGACAATAATCGCGTGCCGGTCGCGTGTGTTTATTTGGGTCATCGACTCTCAGCGGCGGCGGTGGCGTCACCCCATGGTCTCTCCATAGGCAGAGGCGGACGTTCCTCTCGCGATCTGGCACGCCGCCGCTGTCTTCGGCCGTTTTTCTCGAAACAATTAGCTTCCGTTATAATAATATGTAATGTAAAAAAAAAAACAAACGCAACCGAACGCAATAATATCAACAACAATTTATCGCTAGATCAATTATATAATTATATACATTGTTGCCGTTGCGCGAAGTCATTAATCGTTCAGTAAATAGGCCGTCGTTGCAGCGGCAACACAACTACTCCATCTCGTCGTGTTTTTCGAAAACAACAGTATCGCCACCGACGCGACGCCACCGCTGCCACTGACGCCGGCCGTACCGGGATGAACTCGGGATGAACGTCCGACCCGTAGACGCCGTTTTTTTTTTCTTTTCACTTATGACTATTATTAAATTATTTTTTCAGTTCGATTTTCGGCGGCGGGCGCCCGGACGACAGATCGTGACATATACAATGCGATTTGTCACGCGTCGGCTAATAAAACGAATGTTTATAAACAACATAATTATTTTAACTTTAAACACGCGTCTCCTATTATATAGCGCGGCTTCTAAGCCTACGAGTAATATATATGTGTATATTTATAAATGTGTGTGTATGTGTTGTGTGCGTAAAAGAGACGCCATCTCGAAAACTTTTCGTTATTAACGATCCAGTAACAAGAATCTGTCAAAACGGTATTCCGACGACAATGTTTTCGAGTGTTTTTGATTCTATTTATTATAATGCGTATAATATTATTATCATTTGTTTATTTATTAACGGACTTGAGTAAACAGAAAAGAAAAATAACTCGCGATAACAGGTCACGACGATAATAATAAGTATTGTACCAATATGTTTACAACACGAGCCCGCCATAAACAACCGGGATCGCAATGATGAAATAGGATTTTTTAAAGCAATATTCGCGAGTTTTCGGCGCATCCACCGAGACCAATTATAACGTGACATTATGAAATACATTTTAAATTAATTTTAAAAATACGACGTATCCACATATTGTTATAATTTTATGTTCTTAACTAAATATTAGAGTAAATTAATCTATAATCAATAATTGAAATTCGAAGATGATTTTTTAAGGTATTATATTTTACAAGAAAGTTTTGAGTAAGCATGAAAAATAAAATAATTTAAAAACCCTCATAACTCGCTTATAAATGAAACTATCGTAAAATCCTTAGAAGTCCTAAATAGAAGAAATCCCTTTAAGTTTTAAATTAGTCAAATCATTCTAATACTAATGACACAAAATTGGGACTGCTGAAAGTACATTTTGGTATGTTATCGTTAGGTATGCGTTAGTAAGACGGATACAACATAATATGAGCGGGTACTTATAAAATGCGATGAAAATATGAAATAGTATTTCAGTCACGTGAAAACCTTATTGCAGACGTTGATTTCGATACTCTCGAAAGCTTTAGGTAGGTACACTGCTTTATGGTACAATCGTTTCCTATCAGACCCAATACAAGTCACAAAATTCTATAAATTTCCGCGAATTAATTATAAGTTTTAAGTTAGTGGGAATATATTTGAAATACAGATTGGATAGGAATATTTAAGATTCAATGTCTCATAAAACTGTTTACTGTTTGTTGTATTATGGTATACCTACCTAATTTAACTTATAGACTAAAAAGCGAATAAGACTGACAAGCTATAGACATTGTATAAAATATTTTGATTTCCCGCGAAAATATTTATTGTGTTTATTTATATTTCACTTTTGTAATGAACCATAATTTTTTATAAGCACAAATAACGTTTTATAGTGCTAATATAATCGTTACCAAAGCAATACGAGTCTAATGCTATTACGTGTAAACGGAAAAATAATTGTATACCACAGATAACCTACACATAAATATGTGATCATTGACTTAATGTTCCCTCGTCATTGTATTGATTAAAAATTAAGATTATATAATATTATATACAACAATAAACGCCACGGTATAGTGAAACCACGGTTAAAACAGATGCTTTAGTGGTTACTAAAACAAAAGTATTACGTGTAAACCAAACAGATTTATATTTATGCACAGGAGTGGTGTCATTATCTCGTATAATATGTAGCCAATAAGTGTTATATCCGGTGATTTGGAGGTGATAAACGGAATTTCCGTCGCCCCCACATGATATACCCGGGGGAGGGGGCTGGACCACGAATAATGAATGCATGCCAATAAATGGCAACCCCGCCCACCCCTCAAATACGTAATTGCGGTTAACCACAGGTCTAAACGTTCGAATTTTAAATCACAGGATATTTATATATACAGCAATTATAATTGTGTGTGGTTAGCTCAATACGATTAGAGTAAATTAACCTATAATATTGTATTTAACAAAAGAACATTATCTGCAGTGCTCTCTCGTTGTTTTTTTTAAGATATTTTAATTTTTAAGCAAGTCATGGGTATGTAAAATATTAATATTTTAAAATGCTAATAACTTTCATTTAAAAATTTAAATATTGTAAACAATCAACGAGAGAATTTAGAAAATGTTCTTATCTTAAAATTTGATCGTATTTCACTCTATAATACTTAAGTTATAACAACACAAAATTGGAACTGCTGAACGTACATATTTTGGTATGTTATTCGTTAGTAAGACGGAGACAATATTATGGGTGATTTGAAGGAAATAAACGGAATTTCCATCGCCCCCACACGATATCCCCGGGGGGAGTGGGACTGGACCACGAGCGATAATATGCCAGGGCGTCAAAACGGGTTTGAAGCAGTTTACTGCTAGCAAAACATTTTACCCGGTTTTGAACATGAAACTCAAAACTTCCAAAAAATGTTACCTAGTTTTGAACACGAATCCCGAAATCCGAAATATTTTAACTGTTTTGACTCCCTGTAATATGCATGCCAATATATTACAAACCCGCCCACCCTTCAAGTATGTATTTCGTCTCCATCGACTATAGAGTCATATATATCGTCATAAAAATAATTTTTGGACTGATTTGTGATACAGCCGTTATAGAGTCATACTTATGTATCTACATATTATATATTATTAAGCATAAAGGTAAGTCAGGTTGTCACTCACATTCTTTGTTTTTGTCCATAGACTTTTGCAACGGTGATTCGTCCACCTCGGCTGAGGGCGGAGACGGTTGCGAATTGTTCTGCATGGTCAATGGATTGGTGTGCTGCTGTTGCTGCAGCTGCTGCTGCTGTTGATGCAGCTGCTGTTGTTGCTGCTGTTGCTGTTGTTGGCGGAACCACTCGGGGTAAATTGACGAAATGGTGTCCACCAGGTCTTGGTCAAGCTGAATTTTCCAAAACAGCTCACCGCGGCCGCGATCTATGATATGAACAGAAAACAAACGAAGAAATCAATAAACATAATACGATTATAATATTATCTACAATATATGATAACACACACTATACTATAAACTATATACTATTTTTTCATACATATATATTATCACATTCTCGTGTAGTATGGGATTTTCTTTTAAGTTTCGCAATTTGCAGGACGAAGGTCGTCGCCGTGACGTGCACAAATAACAACAACGACGACGACGACGATGAACGAGATCAAACCACCGCATAAACACACGTAACGTATACTTAGTATTAAAATTATAATGAAAATTATGGTAATTAAGTTATAATAATAATATATATAGTAATAATAATAATAAATATTATAATAACGCGTTCCATTGTCGCGCGCACACCGCGAGCTTGCAGGTATGAGGCTGGCGCTGGTGGGCGACCTGCCGCCGCCTGGGCCGCCCACGTGCATCTCCGCGTCGCGTCTCATTCGCCTACTCGTCCTATTATATAGCCATTTGCCGTTGCACTGAAATTCAGACGTCCGATGATTGAAGACGGTCGACCCGAGCGAATTTCCGGTGCCAAACCCGTTCCGAAAGCCTACCCACCCTCAATATATAACCTATACAACCTATAATATACAAATAGGTATACCTACATACAATATATTATATTATACGATATACACCTATATAATATTGTATATTGTATTTCGACTACTGTGAGTCTTATGTCGGCGAAAGGTCGCGGGCGAGTTGTTTATTACATACATTGTGTATACAATACAGCACAGGCGCGCGATGACACGACGTGACAATATAATAATAATATTAATAATATACTCGTTTATGTAATCTCATAATTATATTATATATTATAATACAATACTTTACAGAAAACGGTTCGTCATTCGAGGTGTATAGACTATATAGAGTATAGTTATACGAAAACCACTGCGTTGTGAGCTATACAGGTATGTATAGGAACTCCTGGATTCTGATAAGCGTATTATTATAATATGTACTAGCTTTTTTGAAAGGGGGAAATTAATTTTCGACTATTTTCAGACTAAGTTATATTATTGCGGTAAATACACTTTCATTGCTTCATCAAATTATATTTTATTTGACAAAAATAAGCCAAAGGGTGGGTGGGATATGACACCTCCGTCACGTGAGCACGCCCTTGACGATGATGAGAATGAGAAAAAGTTTAAAAGTTAAAATGTTTTGACATGTATATGTCTTACAGCTGGGGGTTATTTTAAAATTGTGTGCGACGCGGGGAGCGTTACTGTGATGTCATCGTGTTGAGACTTAGATCATAAATTTGATTGTATTTTTCTAACCGATTACACATTACAGTTGCCATGACAACCAAACAATAACAAAGATGAAATTAATGTTACATTGTTCCTAGGTTGCCCTTAGAAATCGATGGTTAATATAATTAGGTTACCATAGCAACCTCATTATACTTTTTTAGATTTTGAGCGTAGCGATGAATAAATTAAATTTAAAAGACATAACATGTACCTATGTATCTACATGCAGTGTCAATACTCCTTTTTTTTTAAAAAATGTCTCTATTTTCTTTACAATAATAAGGATAAATTATAATAATTTAAGACACAAACCTATTCCTACCTCTATAATATATAATATTATGAGTTATGACGAAATCGTGTTTTTATTAGTATTTGTATAGTTTTGTACAATAATACATTTAATATAATACATATATTTATTAGGTTTAATAAATATACTATCTGAGAAAGGCCCCTTGGACAAGTCCCCCGCCCCATCTATCGTCCCTCATGAACCAGCATATTATATATTGCGTAATACCATATATATATATATAGTGCAACTGCATAATACATATGTATAAAATAACGGTCACTATATATATACACTAGCACATTACACTATATATAATATACGCACTGTAATATAATATACTCGTCGTAATCGACGACAGTACATATAGGTACGGATTACGAGCGAATGGAAAACAAAATAGCGTCTTAAAACAAACAACCACCTGTACAACAAATATAAGTATAACACATAACATATTAATATTTATGCGATACTCAGTCCGGTGTATTATATAAAAATAACGCCTTTTGCGTGAACAAAAAAAAAATAATATAGTTAAATATATATTATATTATAAATGGATTATATATACCTACTTTCCGACGTTGACTATAACATACACACATTTCAATATAATCGTTAATATCATCAATATATATATTCGCACCAACTGTTCGTCGTAAATTAATCGTTCAGACATCGTTTTCGATAAAACGAATATATTATTATTTTTAACCGACTGTATTATACGCGCGTCATCCGTCGATTCGGTTTAAACTTTAAACAAATCTTGGCTTGTTGTTTACCCACGACTATATTTTGCTCGTCGAACGCGGCTATATACGTGAGTATTACACTGTATATTATGCTGCGGTATACTGTAAACCATTTCGGTGTTTCGTACTCTCGTAAATATACATGTGCGATGTGCGAAATAAACAATTAAGTTACGATAAGATACAACATGCGCGTACATTATGTGTAAGAGGTACCTATACTGTATAAACAATATTATATTATATCGATACGATGACAGTATCATACAAAGCAAACTGGAAATCATGTATAGCTGCGTGTGATAAAAAATAAAAAAAAAAAGACTGAACGAAACGGACTGAAAATCGTTTACTCGTACATTGATGAAAACCTCATATGTATAGTCTTTTAAATGTCCAACCACTGATCGCGCATACGACAGTATAATATTATGTACTCTGAAAATAATAAAAATGTTCGTATTTTGTTTTTACATAAAAGTGTAATGTCCAAGAACATTTTTTTTTCCGAAATCACAATGATTGACAGAGAAATTAATGTAGAACGGAATGGACAGTTAAATATATTAAAAGTATATAGATATACATATTTTATGATATGATATTGTATATACGAATGATGATGGTAATACAAATAGTTATATTCGCAATGTGTATACGAGTAACGTGTACGACGGTAAAACAAGGACGCTGGAACAGTAAAATACAAAATAACTAATGTTTAATGCATCGAACGTATGTGCTGCTTCTGCAGACTCGTCAGTCGTCATCGTCGTCCGGTAAAAAGCGCGTCATGTTTATTATTTATTTATTTTTTTACGCGAGGTAGGCCGGGTAATAAATTAACGTCAGATTGCTTGTGAACACCAGCGTACGTGTACGCACGAGAACGAAAAAATAAACAATAACCGTTTATTGTTTTTGCGATCAATACTACGATAATAAAATATTATATTATATGTAACGACAATATATACACTTTGTATATATAATATACGCGTCTATACAATATGTCTTATCGCATGCGTGTTATTTTCTCTGAAATGTATAACAATTTAAAAAAAAACAACAAAAAAAACACAAAAATTATGTGAAATTCTTTAATAATTAATCATTGTGAGATGCAGCATATTCGCAATACATATTGCAATATAAATCATATGCCAAGATTCAATAATTAAGAGTACCTATAAAATAATATACCTTATTGCACGTTATTGTCGTGACCGTTTAGCCAAAATATCGAGCTATCTGAAGTGGGTTTAAATGGCGTCCTCTAAGATACCTAACTTACGATAGTAAATTATTATATTATGCGCGTTGGCCCAAAAGTGGATTCTCAAACATGTTTCACTCTTATTTTACACGATTATTGTTGTTTTCGTTTTGTCATTATACGAACCGCAAGGAGATGTCATATTCTATATTTTATTTATTGTTGTTTTGTGGCCTGCGTGGCTTTGCCCGATCCTGTATGTATTATACTTAACGGCGGCTGATGAGTTTTTCAAAGATAAGAACATCATCAGCTGTTTTTCACATTAGTTTTTATTGATATTTTAATTTTAAAGCTAGACACAAATTTTTTTATTGTTATATATCACATACTCATACATCGGATAAAAACTAAAATAAAAACAACAAATCGACGTAATACAATGGGTACTGTTCTTACCATCAGGGCCGGATTTAGACTTTCAGATGCCCTATTTAGAGGCCCCTAGCAGTAAGAAAATTAAAAATATACAATATCAGGTAGTTAAGGAAAAAAATTTATTTCAAGTTTTAAATACCGCTGTTTATGTAACACAACTTTCAAAATACATTTAATGATAGCAATATAATAATAATAATAATAATAATTAACAATAAATCTTAAAACATTTTATTTATTAAAATTGTGTAATTAAACCTTCACACTGTTAAATTATTAATAAATTATTACTTTAACATTTTTATATACAGTAAATAGTACAATCAAATGAGTTAAATCAAAATTGTTTAATATAAACACCTTTTTATAAAATTGGCACTTTTCTAGTTATTTCCCTGCAGTCATTTATAATTTTATAAAATCATAAAAAATCCAATACATCACTTCTTTTATTAAAAAATTGTTTTATAGTATTTCGGCATCGGGATGCTGCCCCCTCCCCCCAACCATCTACTGCCGGGGCGAGTGCGCTTAAAACCCTCCGTCAAATCCGGCTCTGCTACTATTAAGATTTAAGTTTGTTAATAGATCAATTCACCCTAACAATATTAAAAATAGCAAGAACAAATTAGAACTAATGAATGCAAATTTGATGTGTTGTACGTTTGTAAGACAACATACTGCAGGTGTTCATTCTAATACTTTGTTGACAATATCTCCAGAGTGTAAAAATGTTTACACACGTTGTACATTTTCAATAGTGGGTAATATAAGGTGTATAAACGCATTTATATTAATCACTGAATGGAGAAAATAGTTTGGTAGAATTTTCCGGAGTCAAACTATAGTAAATTCCCAAACCCTGATAAACATACACAGGCTGCAAGTCACTCGACTAGGAGAAGAAAAAAACACATCAGTCACTTATACACCCATTTAATATACATTAGAACCGTATGCATAGAACAATAATTCATAATAATATAATAATGTCGTCTTCTATTGTAACGAGAAAACGAACACAACAATAATAATCATATAGAAAAAAAAAAGTAAAAACAGAGACATCGCGATTCAGGAGAATTTTTTTTGGGTCGATTTGCATAATATAATAATAATATTCTATCGTTATTTATATCATATATACGAAAACTAATGTCACCCAACACTATCTGCCTGCCCCTCGAAGAGTGCTGACCGTGTTTTCGCGTTGGCGGTCCGGCTGGACCAACAGGTGTCGGCGGCCGGTCCGTCCTACGCGCTTAAGCCCGCGCCGCAGTGGTTTTATAGCAGAAGCTAATCGGGAAACTCGGGGACCCGCACGGCCGTACAACAATGACAATTGCATGCGCTCATGCAAGCCGAGGGAAATCTTTATATTAAGGGATATAATTATTATGCTCCAACGTAAACGGAAATCGAAATGATGTAAAAAGGCGTTACTCGTCGCAAGTGTTTTTTATACGGCGTATATAAGAATTGAAATAAAATAAATGAACGCTCTGCCCGATATTATTTATACGCGTCTCGCACCTCTAGGTATATATATATATATACACGTACGCTCCGTAAATTTAGAACACAACATACAAAACGCGGCCAAACGCCTCCCACAACTGTACACACATCATAACATAATATACGTGTATGCTAACGCGAGATAAATGCACAGCCTTGTCCGGATGACAGACAACCAGACGCAGCCTTGGACGAGACGACGGTGAAAGCAGCTTCTCCGTACGCGAAAAAAAAACAACACGCATAATATACGATCGATAAACATATATGTTATGCACACGAACATATGCGTATAATACAACAGGTATACGCACACGACAATATAACATAATATACATAATATATGTAATATTATAACGCGGACACCTGTTCACCGAAAACCGAGAAACTGACAGTCGGTAAGGGTTTAGTGAGTGCTCATGGACTGGTGTTCACTCGGGTCGCGTGGAGCTATCGGAAACGCGGAAGAATTTAAATAAAAACTAGATTTTCTCTAGCCTGCATTAAATTTAAAAGCGCGCACAATGTACATACATATAGGAAGGACCATCTGCTGCGGAGGTGATCACCCTTATTATTTTTATATTTTATTTTATTGAAATACACGACCGATGGTATTAAGTTCAGCTAGTAATTATAACAATACATATTTGATACTCGAACAATTTTTAAATTAATATAAATATAATTAAAATCCATGGTAATCATGCTTAATATTAATTATGTTGCAAGACTACAATAATGGTATAGGTAGCAATAGTAAATATTATAATTTATAATAATAAAACTACCTATTCGTTAATTAACAATATATATATAAGTACCTATATAACAAAATATAATATACAGCAAACCCCAGGCCCCAGGCCCCAAGCCGTGTAGATAAAAGAAGTTCAATGCCCCACTAGACCTAAACGTTGGCTCCTCTAACAGTGGGTTTAAAATAGTCATGTGGTCGTATGTATATTTTACACTCAGCAGTGCCCTCTCACAAAACCCAGTTAACCACAACTGAAGATTCGATCTGACTACGGGCCTGGCGTGACATCTGTGTCGGGTGGGCGAGAGGCAGGCGAATATATATTACCTATATATACGCAGGCAAAGACAGGTCAAGACTCAAGACACTATTACCTGGAACGCCTATTGATGCAGCTATTAAAAGGAATATATTACGCAACATGTACTGTACCGAAAATCTAAAATTTTAGTCAGTTAACTACATACGCGGTATACAGTATACGGTATCATGTACCTATATACAGTATACAGATAAGACGACGCATGTTGTACAGATGGCCACGTAATGGTTCTATTAAAAGGCACCGATAGTGGCAATTACTATATTTGCATTACTCTGCTATTATCACATCGTCAACAACGTCATCTTTAAAACGGCATCATGATTTATGCAAGCAATATAGTAATATGATGTACTTATACATTGCAAACGCGTAAAAATTAAATTAAATATTTTCTCTCGAGGAAAAATGTGCATAGTAAAACTGCGCAACTTATAAATTGATACTAAATAATCAAATAGGTACAAGTGGCGTGATGGACAGTGGGTAAAGTCGACGGTTTCTACCGTAATCTTCGGGCCCCACGTGTTGCGGAGAGCTAGACAGTGAGGTGGCACAGCGCGTTGCGGATACACAAGTACCCACCGATAAAATATATAATATTTTCGTATAGTATAGATATTACCACTGGTGCAAAACCTTGGTCTACCCCAAATTTCTACCATATCCTCCAAATTTAAAAGTCAGTATGTACGTAGTGCTATACCCAAGCAATACGTATGGTATCATAAAATAATTGTAGGAAAATATTATGCCAGGGGGGTTTAGTCGACCAGGAAAATGTGTACTATTTTTATGGATATTACCATTGATTATAAATAATACTATAAAGTCAACGTGCTATTTTACTTTTTGACTGCTGCCCGAAGCGTGCATGGCGGCGGTGGTGACCGGAAATACGTGCAGGCGATAGCGGCGAACGGTAACCGGTACGGCGGTGGAGGCGACGGCGTTTGCCGGTCAGCTTGACGATTTACGCGCACGCGACGGAAAAACCGAACGGGAAGAACACTGTGTGGCGTACGCACCGCCGCGCCGACGACGAGAAAACAACACACGCGGGCGGGACTTCGGCGGGGACGAGCGACACACACGGTACGATGACGGCGGGGGAGGACTGCGCGCACACTACGACCGGTTCGAGCGACGTTTCGGTTCGTGATGCGTGCAAGTTCGGCGCGAACGGTGCGTGCAAAACTGTGGGCGAATCCCACCACTCCGATCGCTCGACGGTGGCTAGCGTGCGAGCGAGAGACACCGTGGCCGTGACGTGGTTACCGGTCCCCCACGTGTCGGCAGGGCGGGTACCACAGTGCCGAATGGGCCATGCGTGCAGCGGAAAAGACGTTTGGAACGTTCGGACGTGCGACCCTTGCACAACTCAGTGGACATTTCATGTTGCGAAGTCTCATGGGTGACAAAACAAAAGGACGCCATACTCGCGTATACACATATGTGTTGTCTCCAGTCTCATAAACGTTAAGCATATCTAATGTCGAGTGCAGCAGAACCTATTTCGTGTTGTTATAGCATATTATTATAGAGTGAATTGACCTATGATCAAACTTAAAGATGCCTACGTAATGATATAAGTATAATATTACGTGTGATCTCATGATGGTTTTCTACGAAATTTTTATATTAAAGCTAGTTACCTATGAGCATTTTTATACTTTAGATACTCATAACCCACTTAATAATTAAAATATAAATACATTAATAAACAACCAGAGAACACGAATAATGTTCTTATGTTAAGTGTAATTATAGGTCAATTTACTCAAATATTAAAATTAACAGCACAAAATTGAAGGCTCGCCTGAATTCAAAGTTACTATGTTGTACGTTTGTAAGACGGAGACAACTCGTGTGGGCCAGTGCGGAGTCCTTTAATTGAATTCTAATTTGTGCAGTTCTCAAAAACATTTCGTTAATCAAAAAATGATTTCGTTAGATTGAAGTTCGCAATATGTAGGAGATTATTCACTTATCTATATATATAACATTTGCATTCGTCGTCGATATTTATAGGCTGTGTATATATTTAATATTGATGTAAGTAAATATAAATAAATAAATAATAATAATATAAAGACCTACAGACGAAAAGTATTTTTTCCTTGAAAAAGTGCTGCTCACACATTATCCTCGCGTGCAAAGCTGCTGGTCACCCACAAACATAATGTATAATAATATAGGAAAGGATACCATGCCAATGAGAACGCGAGAATTTAGCGATGAGCTTTTAATACCATTAGTCCTATTATTTTCATTAATTTGTACAGAGCACAAAACAACTCCCCCCCAATTTGTATATCGATTGACATTTTTCCAACGCAAAACGCGTGGCAGACGAATTTTCAATATTGTTTGGTATTCGTTTTAGTCGGAATCGCTCTAGTACACTAATAAATGAACATGTAGATTCTATGCTATAATAGAAATCTATGGTCGTAATATATTATTATAAAAAAATAGTACCCACATATGATATGGAAGCGGGAGTGTACACGATGTGCTTCACCCATCATGCGCCGGTCGACGCATAACTATACACCAGTGGGACGTGAAAAGGCCGAGCGTATTATTAATTTTTTCACGGCCTGATCGCAGAGTGCACGAAAGAGCTTACAAACATTATAATCGCGCTTAAGGACATCGTTTTTTGGCGACCGCACACACGGCGCGCGCCTTTGAGCGTTTAATTGCATTAACCCAGATTGTACACAGCACGGCTGCGACCACACGTAATAATAAAATATATAATATAAACGGTAATAAGAACTTGCGCGAGCTCTCGTGTGTGTGTGGGTGTATTATCACCTTTGAGTATATTTTTTTCACTATGGCCAGCCGCCCGTCAGAAGCGTCGCAGTTTTGGGTAAGTACACTCGGATGCCGCCGCGAGTTTCACGGTCATCGGTAATGAATTTCGCGCGCAGTCGGTGTCTGTGTGCGTCTATTATAATATCAAATAAAAAATAATAATAATAAACGAGAACGGTCTCCGAACACTTCAAAAGATTAATGTAATAATACGTATACTGAAAACTACTAGACCGAAGAAAATAAATATTTTGGGGGGGAAAAAACGCCTGTCCGAGCCAATAATATAATAAAATATTATTTTCGCAAAACAAGCGCACGTAAAGGCCAAACGTGACTTTTTTCGGCTACAAGGGCGTTGAGTGCCTCACGTAATAATATTAATAATAATTTTGTTGTTGTCGACGGCATTATATTATTATTATTACTATTATTTATCAGTCGACGGCGGCGCGTGTGTGGTAACCGAACGCACATGGTCCCGTCGAAGGGACGGCCGGCCAGTCCCGGGTCTCAGCCGGGACGACGGCCGTCGCCGGCGTACGCGCGCGTCGGCCACCGACCACGGGTGTGGCCGACCTGGTGGACGGAAGATCGGCCGGAACAGCGCCATATGGTCCGGCCACCCGGCCGAATGACGTCATAACTATTACGAGGACGGCCCGCGTGCGTAGAATGTAACATGCGCGCTGCGGTGCTAACTGCTAACGAGCGGTTTTGCGTTTCGCATAATACAATAATAATAATAATAATAAGATCGCAATGATTACCAAAATACGCGTGTCGCCCCTAAATTGGGGGGAGACTTCCTCAGTTCACATTTAATATATTTTATGCAAATTGTTGTCACTCGCGTAAATTTAATAATATTATATATAACACACATATTATCGACGTGTCAAGGGAATATGTTACGCAATACTGCAGTGTATATAATAATGGAGTAGATCAGAGGTAATACTATACTGAGATTCGCCGAAAAAACTTTCTGGTTTTTCCCATATTGATATACGAATGAGGACATATTTTAATTTGTTTATCATCGACCACTGTTTACTACACATTGTTTTGTCAAAAACCACGCATAAACCAATTGTGTCAACTGTTGAGTAAAACGATTCTTATAATTGTAATATATATATAAAGGTAGTGTAAAATTAAATTCGGCTGCTGGAAAATTATATATTATTATATAAGTATCCAACTGTATAATTAACACCACATTATATAGATACCTATAATTATATACATACGAATAGAATATGTATAATATAATATAACTGGCTATATATACTCAAGTTTTAAGTAAACTTATTTGATTTTTAAAAATAATATTCATAATAATTATAATATATAATATAGAAAAAATTAGATATTCGAGTATATTGTGAGTGTATAAGAAATTACTCCCAAGTCCAACGTGGATTTGTATTCTAGCAATGTTATATTATTACGTAATATAATAATTAATACCCTAAAAGATTATTTCCATTACTATTATCCTAAGTATATGGAATCGTAATTATTGAAGTCCCCAAACAGTATATAATTGTATATACGTAGGTATTGTGTATTGTGTCTACCGTGTACAAATTTTATATCACATAAGAACCGACTGCAAATTAGTATACGATACACGTAGCTATAATAGCATTATTATGAAAACCAATTGGCCCATTCATATTACATATATACATATTTATGGAAACCGATGGCGAATTCATTTTGTTGTCATGAGAAAAAAAATGTATAGCCACGACAACAATAGTTGACTTTCACCGTTAACGTTTTTAGAAGAAAAAAAAACCACTATCCCATATTATTTTTATTATTATTATTATTACTAGGTCAATGGAGGCTCCTATATCTGGCGTTATTTTCAATAACGACATTTAAAATATCATAAATACTCATGAACACCAATATTGATTCAACGCGTGGTGTTGAAATATATCACGTATACCTGAGTATTAAAGTGTATGCTATTAGGGAGAAATATCAAAATTCTTATCTATTTACTACGTTCCTACAAGGATGACCTCGTAATAATACAATGATAACGTCTCTGGATAGTGAGGAAGGTGATAATAAGAAAATTAAACGTCCCTTTATATTATTTTAACTACCGGACTTTTAATTTTACAGTGTATAACAATATTGGTAATATGCGTTTTAATCGTTATATTTTATTTCAAAAAGTTTGCATCAATAGTAAATAATAGTAACTAGAAAAAATATTATTACACCACTAGGAATCTACGGTGATGAAATGAGGAACAATAAACTCCCCCGATCGCGGTTAGCTAACCCTGGAATTATTACGTACTTATATATTAATGATGAACTACATAATATTATACGTATAAATCGCTCATTCGAAAAACATATTATATTAGTAATTCGGAAAAAAAGATTATAGCATTCCTTAATAAAAGTGTTTTCATCCTTCGAGCGAGCAAATTAATTAAATATTAAATGTAGCCTAGAGTAAAAAATAAAAAATAAAAAACGAAAACAGATGTCTTGTGCCAACGTTAACACAGATTAGTTTTTATTTCAGCGTCTCACCGTCGCAATCATGCGGTGTAACGCCGTCCACACAAACAAAATCGGACGCGAGTATAATATTTATTATTATTATTATAATGATCCTGTATGATTGTAATGTACAATTTAATCTCCAAAACAAACACTAAACGTTCCAAACCCAAAAGGGACGACGCCGCGTAAGACTCGCAGGAGGAAGGCTTAAAATGCAAAAAAAAACCTATCTATAGTAAAGTGAAATTTCTTTTTCTCTTTACCCCCACCCCGAAACAGCCTACCGACACCCCTCATACCACCCACCCCTCAAAACTTTATGATAATAACAATAATATATTATAAATTCGTCGTATAGTCGTCACACATATACGGCGCAGACGAGACATGATGCGTTTTATATATAGGAATACGCGAGTGTGTTCTCTTCTCCTGTCATAATAATGTGAAAGTCTATAAGACGTACCGGCTACATATATACGTAATAAACGTTTTATTACGATAAATCAATGCCACGACAACGACGATGGCGTTGTCGCAGTTTGTTTACTCAGCATATATTATGTTTATACGCATTGTACGGTTGATTCTAAAGGCGTATATAGGTGTACTGAAAAAAAAATATAAATACGCGCACAATATTATACCCTCGTTTTAGAACGGCAAAATTTTTCGGAGTCGAGACATGAGAAAAATGAGGGGAACAAATCGCGGCGTTTACCGTAAGTCGGAGAAAAATATATAAAAAAAAGATTAAAATACAATGTATATTAGGTACAGCATATTACCTATACTCTATTGTATGTGAAATGTTATATATTTACACATTAAGCACTCATACAGCATATATACAACATAATTTGTTATAATGTTCTGTATATCGTCCACATATAATTCGCATAATTGTCATAACTTCAAAAATTCGATTTCGTGGTTTTATTTTTATAAAAGAATAATATCGTTTATCATTATTACCACTTCAACCAGAGTTAAAATCAGATAAAACCCAACGAAATCAGCCAACTCCTACATTTTTATATACCTTATAATATAGAATACTTATCTCCTTTCTTATAGTAAATTGGATAATAATTAAATAACAATATAGTTGAATGTGCAGTCAAGAGTTTGATACCAAATTTTAGATTCTGAGCGTATGAATCCTATTGATTTGGCTATGATGGGTTATTTTTTTAATTTTTTGTTTGTATATAAACACTTTCCAAATCAAATTTCAAATTTTACATAGTTAATAATCTACGGTAGTTTCTTGTAGAAAATTGGATCTAGTAGGTACTTTGAAGCCTTGGAGAGTCAAAAGTAAAAAATTTAGAATATATTTCAAAATAACCATATTTAATTTGAAATAAAGGCGCTGTTCGCCTAGGTGCTTTTGATGGAGCCAAAAAAAAGACCTGACCGAACTAGACGTGGCAGGCATACTGATTTTGCCGGTCCACTGACGAGACTTAACAGTTCGATACCGAATATCGCAGTGATAATATCTACAGATTCAGGATCAAGATACCGTCCAGCTCGATGGTTTCAACTGATCCAACAAAAGGCTCGGCCGAGTTGGACGTGGAAAGTTATATGAATTAATACATTTTCTTAGGGAGAATTTAAGTATTCAAATATAGAACTCGTTATTTTTGATAAACCAGTTTAGAAAACTCACGCCAAATAGCAAAACTCTAGTTAGAGGAATTTAGTCTATTATTTTTGTTTTTACGTTAAACCAAATATATATTCGTTAAAATCAGTGTTCTGATTGGATATATCAAAGAAGGGTACAAAGACTTAAGAAAAATAGCGTTCCACAAATGTAAAGAACTCCACTTACGTGAACCATTTATACGTGCGACCCTACTAATTTAAGGCAGACCGCATCTAAAACTTATAATATAGTGTATGATACCACACGTTGACCATATCTTTTAACAAACAGATCTGCGGGACTATTTCGTGGTACTCTTTGACGCGTTGTAACCAGTTCGTCCATCGAGTCAGAATCTTTTAATCTAAACTTCTGGGCTCTGGCCACTTAGAGTTGCATGATTGAGTGTTATCTATAACTTTAGGTAATTTTGGTCATGTTAATCTTTTGCGTAACCTGTTTTCAATAGTTCCAAAAGTCTGATGGATATAGTGACGACTGATTTCGTTTACGTAAATTAGGTATTTATAGGTTAAGATTTACTTTATTGATTGATATTTGATAATTTAAATTAATTCAAATGATAATAGAATAATGATATGTTAAAAGTTGTAGTTGAGAGGTTATTGTTTAATATCTAATTTTGTTTTTATATTATTTATTAATATGTCCGGTTGTTGACATCAAACCTCCTAAAAAGCAATATTGACTTGGTACGTAATAACTAATAATATTATGAAGTTACGAAGTAGTGTGCGAATTAGGCCGACAATTTATTCGGTGGCCGGTTTATTGTTGTTTTTTTCCATACATATAATATAAGATAGGTACTTGTTATTATGTGTATAATAGCTTTTGTACAAATCGTTTCTGCGTCAAAGCCGGCAATCAAGGGTTATATTATATTGGCGGCTACGATGAATTAATCAACCGGCGGCGGCGCGAACGTTTGCCAACTACCGTTTGATAAATTCGCATTTTAAAATCGAATCAATCATGCGCAATATTATTATGACGTATTAATCGCGTATTATATATTATACACGTGATTCGTGTAAAACGCAAAGCATATAATATATTATGGGCACCGATGGTTAAGATTTTAGCAACGATTACGATGTCGACACGACGCAGCGGTGACACTGCGTGTGCATATTATGTATATAATATTATTATTAACAGGACGGGGGATAAGTCCCCGTAAAAACTTCGCTTTTTTATACGGCGGCGACGACGGACGACGACTCGCGCGTTGAGATTTAAACGGCTAATAAAACGCCGGGAGATGTTATTTTTATCTGCGCACTAGCGCCGCGAGACCGCCGATTCGGATTTTAAGTTGTTTTTTATTTCGTTTTTTTTTTTTACACGGGTTCTCGGCATCGATCAACGCATTTTATAAAAGTCACGCGCGTGCGGTTTTTAAATTTTTAATCACCGTTCGTCGGATTTGTTTTGTGCACTTTCTCCCTACTTATCTATGAATAAATAAAAATATATGAATATGCATATACAATATACATTATACATAAGTATTTAAACAGTATATATATATATATAGAGAGAGAGAGATAGACGCGTTCATTCTATATATATTTTTTTTTCATAATTCGCATCTTTATACATAATATTTATTTTCGTTTTATTTACTTCTTTTTGTTTTAAAATGTTTACACGGGAAATTGCGAGCAACATACGCATAAATAATACAATCCTATACATGTCTTATTCACTGCAGACTATAATATTAACGAATAAACAACAAACATTGCGATCTCATCCACCGAATTCTTTTTTATTCTTCGATTAGCCAAAAACTCGTCTCGCGTACGTGCACCATCAGTATTCCACTGCACGTCTGCTCGTGATGTGTATTGATAAACTTTGAAGTTAACGTTTCCAAATGACTCTTCTCAAAACATTTATTTCCAATCGAATGTTTTCAACAGTAAAATATACAACAATGCCGTAGTGTACTGTAATAGTATAATCACTGTATACAGTATACTCGACTTTACAGAATAATAAATTAATGAATATTGAATATTGAATATAAAATCGAAAAAATTGTCTATTCATACAATCGCTAAACATTATAATTCTATACAGTAAATACTATCATAAACGAAAACAACTCAAGTTTTGAATTGAAATCAAAATTATGAGGAATTGACAATTATAAAAATATGTTATAGTATAGGCAATCGAGTTAAATATTAAACTGCGGTTAAGAAACCAGATATATTTCAAAACGTTACAAAACAATATTATACACAACACGGAACAACAGATTTACGCAACGATCAATAATAACTTTAAAAATTCGCGACTCTCCCAGGCCTGTATTTTACATTTATAGGTACTTATTTAGTATACAAGGCGATCCTTGTCAGTGTCTCAACACTCATTACTTTTAGAAGTTAACGTTTTATAATATATTACTATATACATAATTCATGTCTCTGCAAAACAACATTTTAAAAAAAATAAATTTTATTTTAATTTTTATCTTTTTAAATGAGAACATACATTATTATTTCGATACATAAAAATCAAACGTAAAATGATAGTTAAGTATTTAAAGTTTAGATAAGCAGTTTCAATGGACCAACATTTTGAGGGATTACCCCTGAGCTTCTGTAGTACTCAGCTTATAAGTTAACTCTAAAGTATCCATAGATACTTATAAATAATTAACTGTCTCTTAAAAAATCGGTTTTATAAATGGATCGATGATTAGGCCTGCAAATAATATTCCGCTTGGGATTATAAAAAATTAAAAAAGGATGTTGTTTTGCGACACCATCGAATCGCATGTAAAAAATAATATGATCAGAAAAGTTAAAACCTATTCGAAATAAGGAGTGAGTAGACTCTTAAATTACGGATCACGTTGTATCATTATAATTTATAATAGGTATACAATATACATATAAACATATTGTTATACTAATTATAATATGTAATATGTATATTGTATATCATACAACGAAACCGATGACGCCGCGGACATTGCACAATAATTTCACACGTCGTACTATAATGGTGCAGCGACTGCAGGCGGCTGCCTACGCGTTCTATCGATATGAAAAATATAATAATCAAACGGCAAACGCATTACTTGTATATTACACTATTGTATACTACACACGACCACTGTCAACAACAGTTTTACGATAATCACAACAATAATAATAATAATAGAAATTATTATTTATTATCATTGCGGCGGCCTAAGCTATTTCTCCTCGCACAACCGTCACCCGGTCCACCCGTTACACCTCACTGCAGGAGGAGTTGCACGAGCCGCAGGAGGTTTGTGTGCGTGTGCGTGTGCGAGTGTGTGTGTGCGTGCGTGATTGGCGTCGTCGTCACTTTATCGTCGTGACAAATTCGCATCGGCATTCGTTGGCAAACGACAATGTGGGACTCGACTATAGTCGGCGAATGCCGAACCACGGCGGCGGTAAATCTGCTACCTAAACGCGACGGGCGTGCATAGCACAGCGCGTACAGAAAACTCGCGTACTCGCGCGCGTAGTACGCGGTACACGCGAACGTACACGCACGCGCACCGCCTCTCTCCGGGCCGCCGCGTTTGTATTATATGCTATATGTTTTAGAACCGAAAATAGCGTTCATTCCGCCCGGCCGCCCGGTGCCAACAAAACGCCATCGCACACAATCGCGCCGCGCTGGCGTGTGCCAATAACCACCAATATAATACGCTCTAAATAGGTCCGTCTATAACCCCATTACGACCGATGCTGCGCCGCGATCACCTTGTCTCCAGGACGAACGTCAAAATAATCGCCAAACGACCCCGACCGTCACCTGTGCACCGCCCCGCTCGTATAAACATTATAATATAATCTTCGCCGCGGTGTACACACGAATATACGCACTATAAAAATATAATAATATAGTGGTACATAATATTGATATGTGTAGCTAGATACCTGTGAATAATCTCTAAAGAGAGAGAGAGAGAGAGAGAGAGAGAGAAAGACAGAGATATTGCAGAAGTGCCACGGAGTAAATGGATTGTTTGACGCGAGAGTACCTCCTGTACTGGCATATTATGATATGAACACCTGTAAACCTTTTTCAACGATTCTGTCTCCAGAACCCATCTCCGCGTATGCGAATAATAATAATATGCAATACACTACGTCACATCAATAATACAATATAACAATACATTAAAAATGTATGGAAATACCATTCATAAATAATAAAAAAAACTTCAAATACTTACATTTTATACAAGTTTTTGTATTACAGTGTATATTCTCTAGATATGGTTCTCTGTGATATAATATTGTACCTACTGGTTGTTCTTAATTTAAAAGTAGACTAAAATATTGGTTCTACGATAATCTACACAGGAAAATAAATAAACTATTTGAGTAGGTATTAAGTTAAACATGATTATTCATATTATAGACCCTAAATTATTGTTTTTTCCTCGATTTTATTTTTATTTCTAATTTTTGATCATTAGTTTTAGATGAATATCTACTCTTGTTCTACGATAAGAGATTTTACCTCAGTGGACGACAATGCTAGATGTATCCCATACGTATTATTATATCTACCTGTAAGCAACATTTATTGCTAGAATTATATAGCAATAAATATTATTATTAAACATATTTTTCGTTCCGATCGCATTGCGGTCCCGCACGTCACGGGCCGATTAAATCGTCGGAATATTATGCTCTTTTTTACTCCCCCTCGTCGAAACGGAAGCCGGTCGATTAATTTTTGGAACCTACGCCGAGAGGAAACGTCCCCGTGTATGCGTGTGTGCGAAACGCGTCTATTTATGACGCTAACTGGGTCACACGGTTCAGGTGCGTATATAAAAGACTGCCGTAGGGTTAACTCGCGTGTACAGTATACGAATAGGTATATATTATATTATATATAGTGTCATATAGTGGCGTCACGGTTGCAGCGGCGGCGGCGGAGCGGCGGCGTCGGTCGTATTTCTAGACTCGGCCGCCCGCACCCGGTGGACCCGCTCTGTGTCAAGGACGTTGTTCAGCGACGACCGCGAAGGATAAAAAGGACGACGGCATTTCGCTCTGCAGCCGCTTTTCAGGCTGGAGAAAGCCACGTATACACGACAAATTAATAGTGTAACATAAGTATATATATTTATATATGTGTGTGTGTGTGTGTGTGTGTGGACACGACGTATACGATTATTGTATACACTCAGATTTACTATACGGATTTCGATCTACGCGGTTGTACGCTGTTGAATGAAACGTCCCACTCGCGGATGCGGCACGATCTCCACACGATCGCACCAATTCGTCGACGATTGATGTAGAATAAATTAACGAACGGCCGCGTGTATACTGTACTTACAAATAACGAAAGAGTATCTATACATATGATATTATACAATTAGTGTTATATAATATACGCCCGGACCGTCAATCCAGAATTCTGCTAGTGACTCGTTTCGAGCGATTTATAAAAAGAACAATCGCGTTTCCGGGTTATATCATTATAATATTATTATAATATGTTATATTACTGCAGGATGACGACCGGCATGCTGCAGTGTAGCGTAATTACACAGAATAATCCTGCCGCGCGCGTATATATACAGTCCGAGCCAATTTGGCGACTGCATTTAATATTTCCTCTGGCCCGGAGAAAAAATAAATAAAAGTCAAGACTTTAGAAACACGGTAGAGTGGTTGCATTAGTGTGTTTTCTTTGAGTTTTAAAATTAATTATTATGGTCAACGAACGTCGGCGAGTTAGCAAAATAAAAAATTATGGTTCTGTACATTTTTCTTTTTTTGACTCCGAAATACAGAGCGATGATGGTCGTCGAGAATATGATATAATATTGTACATACCTATAGGTAATAGCTAAAATGAAGATACCTAAACATAGATACCGATTTATTCATTGCGAAAATAAATTATGAACAATCGAGACATTAGGACAACAAACGATTTATCAAAATTATGAAACTTTGCATTGTGTACAATATTCTCCTTATACGCTATCGCATAATAAATTACATTAGTATGCATGCATAAAGCTCCGCTGACGTTGGTAATTTGCATTGAACTACAAAATGTCCACCCGGATAATTATCAGTGATAAGACTCAAATAAAATAATATTATTTGGATTTTTAAAGAGTCGACTAGGCGGTTTGGCAAACGTCCTGTTTTTTTAAACCACACTGTATAAATATATATACCACAGACATACACCGAAAGTGTATACTGTATAATATCTATGCGTAACGCTCGCGGATGCGACGTTTATCATTCGTAATCATCTACTGACAGGAATATTTTCAAGCGTAAATCGGCAGAAACTTATCTAGGACGAGTTACTATACAAAATTAATACGAAATCTAACAACGGCTGAGATTAAAAAAATGTAGAACTTATCCCAGTTACGGATTGACGACGGAATTGTTCGGCGGCTATAGCATCCGCGCGCAACAGTTGGCCGGGCCAGGTAAAAGCGACGCAACGACGGCTGCAGCCACATTCTAAATCTCCTCGCGCGAGAGATCTACATTGTTATATGCACCAATTCGTGCGCCTATGTATATCACAGTTTCCTAGCAGTGTGTCTATATCATTGCTCGACTAATCACATAATATATCACGTTAAATATTTATATTGTATTATATTTTGTGCAACAGTACCTTGACAGTGTTTACAACAGCATTTGGCATCTGGTACCTCTGTGCTGCTGCTGACCGGCATAATGACCCAGTGACTCTACGGGAGACGACCTCCACGCTCGCCGTTCCTCCCATAACACGCGCCCCTCGCAACAACGCGCATCACCGCCGATGACCGCCGGGACCGCCGCCGCCGTACCTCTGTCGGTGTCGATGGCGATTATGTCGGGACGACGACGGCGACAACGGACTGACTCTGAGAGTAAGCGTTCATCGGCGGATGGTTGCAGGCACCCCAATGACGGGGGTGAAAGAGGTTTTGGCGACGAGTTATTAGTGCACACACGACACTCCGTTGCGTTACGACGCGATAAGACACGATGATGCGATAAGACGACGGCAGTTAATTTTTGTGTGCTCAATACGATATTGTCACAAATGTATTAATTTTTTTATTTTATTTATACGTGAGCAGTATACCTACGAGTATATAAGACGAGCGAGTAAATCGGAAAATTCGAATGCGTTTTTTCCCGGATGCGAATCATGCGGACCAAAGCTTATCGTCAGCTACTTTTTGAGCATGCTTGTACATAAATGGTTGTGTATTTGTATACGGGTGTGCCCGTGTGGCGTGTAAATTTGTATGTGTGCGCCGTTCGTTGTAAAATAAAAAAACTGTTTACATCGGTTTTGCACTATGCGCGGGGTAGGCTGGCGTTTCGGCGTCTGCGGTTCGTATGCGTTATAGTAACGTGGTCCCGGGGACGTCGAGCGCGCTCGGCATCAGTCGGACGCGGAATTCCTTGGCGCTTGTCCAAGATTCCCCGTGTGCGTGTGACTAACGGACGACGGGCCCCGACGATCAGGAACCCGTGGTCACACCCCCCTAGACGTCAGTATACGACCCTCTTCCGGATATAAAAATACGTGTACAAAATTTAGCTATGGTAAGGTATTAAAGCGACAACCGCACGATTTCCGGGTCGTCCGTTCGGAGACAAGAAAACGAAATAACAATAAATATAATTGCCAATTTACCGCGTATTATAATATAAACATCTAACATTTCCGAAACCTTTATCGTGCTAAGAATATTGATACCTATATCTATTATGTTTTCATCGTTGACAGTAATAATACCAAACCAAATACCACCCCCGTGAATACCTGCAGGATAAATCAATCAAATCACCCATATAAATAAATACGCTGATATAGTAATATATTACCAGAGAATAATTAAAGTTATTAGAAATAAGCACACTCCCTTTCATCTATTTTAAAAACGTAATGAGTAATGAAATATTTTTCATTTTTAATCACACAAATAATTAGGCAATAACGTTTCAAACTCGAATAGGTATAGAAAAATATTAAATTTGAATACTTACAAAATTGTTTAGATTATTGATTAGGTAATTATCAGCATTATTCTTGTCTTCGCTAATGCAATATGGTATAATATATGTAAGATATACATTGCCTTCATTGATTACTTCATATTATAACAAAGTCAATAAAAAAATAATGTAATAATAATTTAGTGACAGTACAGTAATAAAAATAACTAACATAATATGAAAACAAATAAAAAAATTTTTTCTTGGCCACACTCATTGCTGACTTAGCGTCTTTGCCTTCCCTTAGTTATTCCAGGATTGTAAATTCTAACAAAAATATAGTGTTGTTATCATTATCTTTATGATCAGTTTTATATTTTATAATGTGGGGTTATAGAAGTATGTGCATAAGTATATTATATATAATGTATATTATAAATGTATTATATAGGTACGCCATACGAATATTTATGTGTTCGCGTACGACTAGGATTTATAATTAATCGCGCGAAAATATGCAGCTAGACCCTAGAGGAGATCTATAATTAGAACTCGATGCAAACCCCGGCGGATTTATGGCCCAGTGTGGGAAGCAGCCCGTTAACGATGCACTTTTTCGCACTTTTACCCGTGCGTCGGGGTCAAAGATAAGCTGCATACACGCGGGGGAGTAGTGAAAATCTGTGGCCGTCAACAAACTCAACGGACCGGGAACGCGCACAACCAGAGCCCAAGGGCGCCATGTTATATTCTCTATACCTATACTGCAAATGATAGATGTGTGAGCTATAAAAAAATGCCACCGACGCGAGACTTAACCCAATTATATTATGCTGCACATATTTGAACTGGGGTAAGGGGGGTGAGTGGTTGCGTTTGTTTACCAATGCTGCACTGCAGTATTATACCCGATGCTAAGTCTTGAATATATTCAATTAAAATTGCATTCTTGGCGCCTTGTTCCTCTTGCAGCAGACACCTCATCGAGTGTATAGCAACAGTATACACTATACATATTATAGTAATTATATTACTGCGCATTATATCCAATACGTTTATTATTAAGACAATAAGACATGAATAGACAATATATCTATATCCATATTTTTGAGATTATTAGTGCAATAGAATGTTTTTACAGTTTCAGTAACATCTGATAAAATCGTGATAAGCAATTATATTATGCATGTTGTATATTGTATATCAATAATATACCGAGTGTCAATTCTACAATAAAACGCCAACGTATGTAATTATAAAAATTAAAAATGTTTTTGTCCTTCAGATTTAAACCTGCAGGCCTCATCGATTCAAAATAAAATAAACTAGATTTATGTGTACATAAAAGCACTAGCAACAATGCACTTATTTGCAAACTATACATAAACTAAAAACATACTATAACGTTTACAAAATGTGCGATTTGATAAACGTTGGTAGGTAGTCGATAGGTACTAAAAATATCTAAAATATTTCAAACCGAAGCTAAGATGCATGTTATTATTATAAAAATATATCCAGAAAATACTGTTGTATGAAATAACTCAAGCACTGTTTTCTCACTATTATTTAAAATTGATTTTATCATCCTCAAAATAATCATCATTTATGATACGAGTAGATTATATTAGTTCACGGACAGTGAATAAAAACAGCTACACAGAACATCGTCATGTACTCAGATCTATATTTTGAGTCCTAAGCATATGCTTCTACTTAGTAGTTATAGTAATAACAGAAATATTTTATAATAATTTATTCATCTAAAAAATACTGCAGCAGTTTTGTCATTTGTTATTAAACATTTTTGAAACTCATTTTTAACGTTCATAAAATATATACTTGACGACATTGAATGAATACAAAAATAAATTTATAGCGTACAGAAGATTGAAATTGTTATATATGTCTAATAAACTTGCGCAAAAAAATGTTAAACGTCCAAATGAATTTCCTTAGAAAGTAATTATTTTCACTATAACAATATGTTAAGATTTGAAGAATGTCTGGCACAATATCATGGAACTTTAAGTGATAGCAGACTTACTTAACTAAACAATTTATGTAAACATTATATAATATGATCACTGTTGTTGGCAAATAAATGATCATAATTATTATGATTTCAACATGTGAAAATTGTTTTACAACTTTATAAGGTGGAAGGGGAGAAAACGATTGAAAAAATGTTATTCAATTTATTACACAATTACATTACAATGTAAGTACGTTTTCGTGTGTATTTTTAACTTAATCCTAACTTAATTTTTAAAAATAATATTAAATATTTCAATAAATATTGTAATTTGTATAGATTTAACATTTTAAAACAGTAAAAATTTATAATATAAAATTTTTAAAAATATACAATATATTGATTAAAGCAAAATGCCTAAAAATGCATAAAGACACTGTAAAATCTATCCACAAAAATGTACTATTCGTAGCCACGTATGAATAATAATATATATAATATTATAATGTTAAGTATACCAAATGGCATTTATGTAAGACCTATAAAATAAGATACTAATATAATTAAGTACATGCAACGAGGAATATATCCAAAATAATCAATGCACATTATATTGGCCACGCTTCAATTGGAAATCATTGAGATTGCAAATAGAGCAGTTTATTGTTAATATACTAGTGTAATAAAATAACGTAAATTGCTTATTCTAAATACAACGAGAATTTGTGAAGACCATAAGCAGAAAATATTAGCCGGTTAAACTCCATCGAATATATTTTTAATTTTTCATCTACTAAATACACATTATTGTTATGACACGAAAATCATTTAATGAATGTTTACCACTGTAACATATACTTAAGTTAAATATTCGGAGTTAATTTAGTTATTAATTTGAACGCCCACAAATTTATGGCGAACAAAGTAGAGGAGAAGGAATTAAAATATACATGGTCTGAAATACCTATATATTGATTATATACGACATTCAGGTTATAGTGGAATATTATCATATTTAATCGCTAAATATAAGAAGAAGTATCTTTCATTATTTATTTTTATCAAAACTATTAAATAACTCAATAAATTTCCCTTATTTACTGGATCGATTAAATTTTCGAATTAATACTAAATCCATCAGAATTCAAGAAAGTTTTTTAACCAATAATGTTTCTAAAACATACTTAAAATCATCACCTACGAATATACTGATGTCTATAGGAAACACTATGGATATTAATTTTAGTTAATAATTAATTATGGCTGTAAAATTATATACCTCATAATATGTTCCTTGTTATAAAATTGAATCTGAATTTTGTATTATTCGTAACTAATTCTATTGTATCTGTGTCACTACACAGTTTTATATATATATTGTTTTGTAAATTAAGTTTTTCCGTCAATAAAGATAATAAAAATAATAATAATAATGCTCTTTCCCAGCGAAGACGGATATCGGGTTATGTCAATATATCAATAAAATTTGGACTTTGCTAAAATGAGTGGCCCGCAGTACTGCAGAAATAATTTACAACAAAACTCTAATCCAACATCGAACAACGTATTTATTAAATATCACCAAGTATATAACATGCGTGTATAATCTGCAATGCAGAAAACAGGAAGAAGGACGCATGGGTGCGCGAATCTTCGTGGGCGCTATCGGTAAGAATGGATCGGACCAGCTGATCAACAGGTTTATACGGCTATTTCGCGATGTCGATTGTGTGTGTTTGTGTATATGTAAGTGTGGGTGTGTGTGTGTGTGTGTATATGAGACAGAGAAAAATAGTATACTGGTTCGCCAAAGCTACGATATATTTTTATTTTTTTGTATTTATCCAGGTGGGCGACAGCGATGGGCGTAATAATGCAATAATATCCGAATTACGAAGACAAAATAAGAACGGAAAGACGCCCACTGCACTTGAAATACACTGTTTTTATTCTGTAAAATCTATAAATTAAAACGAAAAAAATGCTGCCAACTGACCACCATTAGACTTTCATATATTATAATATATAACTTTTTATGCTCAGAGTAAGTCATTTTGAACAACAACAATCACTGTATTATACCCTACATCATGTGAAAAAATAAATACTCAAAAAGCTGTAATCAGCATAATTTCCGGTCGTTATTTTATTATAGCGGATACCTACCATCACATATCAAAAAAACACACATTTCTTCTTGTGACAAAAACTAATAACGCATTATATATCTAGATACCTACTTACCTAATTTAACTAAATTAATTACCTATAGGTATGTAAAGAAGTAAACATGAATTAGAGACGTTAAATAACACTATATTAAAAACATAAGTATACTGTTAGTTAAATGTGTAAGCTAATATTCAAATTCTGAACAAATATAAGTTAACAAACCAACCAAATGTTTATAAATATTACCGATAAGAAAAAATATTATAAATAGGTATTTTCAATTAAAAAAAATAATAAATTGTAGCCGGTATAATATAATAATGCTATTATGAAACTAAAAACGAATAAGCTATTATCTAATGCGAGCAATATATATTCTCAGGTAGGCAATTCTCTTGCAGTATATCGAGGACCCCGCGTGGTACTTACGTAAGAGTATAATTTAACTCTAAAGTATCAAAAAATGCAAAAAATATTATTATTAAAACCAATAGCAACCATTATTGTAAACAAAAATAGTAATAATAATCTAAAAATCCCTGTTTGAGAACATCCCTGGGTTGGACCTCTTATTTACCTTATTAACCAATCTTTTTCCCCAAGGTCTAATCTATCTCTATACCAAATTTCATCGCAATCGGAACAACAGTTTAGAAATGCATAAAGGTCACAGTCAGTCAGTCGCAGAAATTTTTTGTCTTTTATACATATAGATATAGGTATGATTTATAGTTTATACATAAGTATCAAGTATTTTATACCTAGATTTAAAAATTACCAATTATAACATTAAATAGGAAAATTGTTAATATTTAAAATATTGTCGATGTTCATTGTGTATCATTTTTATGTCTAAAAAGGCAATTAAGTATACACTTTTACCAATCATTCATTATGTACTAAAAATGAACCATGACTTTAAATTGTAATCATTAATTATTGTTTTCAATAATTTCCATTATCATTACCTAACTAACAAAAAAACGTTTAAATGGCGAGTGTTAACACAAGTGTATGCAATATGCATACAAAAAAACTGAAAATAGAAAGTTTGGTGAATCGATATGGTAGGTACTAGTTCTATACGAGTGTCGAAAAAAATAGCAATACGTAGGCACATTACGTAGATACCTATATTATAATTTATACTGCATACGTACGATGTACGTAAAATTAGATTTTATAATTAAATTAGATATTTCCGTTATACATACACATCAGTCTTATGTATCAAAATTAAAATTAAAATATTATACATATTTTTGGCAATTTGTCGTTTCAATTAAATAGACTTGTTAAAAACGTATCAGTTATATATTATATAATATAATTTTTCCTAGGCAAAGTGTAGTTTTTCACGCGTCTGATTAAACACTATATTATATAGCCCGACTACCGTCTGCACTCGGAAATCTAAACCCGACGACGCGGACGAGGAGCTTATTGGAGCAGCGCTGCAACAGCTACGTATCTCGATACGAGGGCACCGTCAATGACGCAACGACGAGACATATTTTAATGGTCGGTCATGACCCTCGTCGTCGCTGTGACTGAGGGAAATAAATAAATAAATAAATAATATAATTCGAAAGTCTCCTCGAGCTTTACAGACTCCACGTAGCTGCGTGGGACTAAACTGCGAACGGTCCATAACTTACGCAGCTTTGCTCGGCCGGATTGCAGATCGCTCTGTGCCATTAAAATAATATATACTATAATGTACTACCCGTTGAGGAAATACGTGAAAAGAAAGAAAGGGAGCGAACGATTTTTTTTACGAAACTTCACATAATATAATCGTACTGACGATGGGATGGTAGCCGGACGTTGTTTGTGACAACACACATGCACAACAAATTACTGTGCATTTACGGTCTACTCGCCCACGTAAATTGGCACATGTAACGAACATTTTTTTCCCTATCTTCACCGCCGAAAAACACGACCCGGCAACAGCGATTATTGCGATTTTTATTTTTGAAACTATAGTTACACACACACACACATCGAAAACAACCATTCCAGACGCCTCCGGACAACAACAGGCCGTCGAGGACATGGGATAGAACGAGCTGCAGGGTGACCGCGTACGGATGGAGACGCACCAAAACTTTTCACGCGAATGCATAATAATCATAGTATCATAATGTTTCCTCCTACCCGATCAACTCTCTTGCTATACCGCAAAAATGTCTCTCGTCGTTTTCCGCCGGACCCACGCGGTTCCTTCGGCTTTTCATCGAGACGGGCATATAAGCACGCGGGCACGCAATACATGGCATGCTGTTCTCGCAAAGTCCGTAAATCAATATATAAACGCACATATTGTATATCCACGACCATGGATGGTTTGACGACTTTTAATTTTGTGGCTTGAGTGTAATACGTATAGTATATACCTACTGTTATGTAACATGGAATACCCATAGATATATAAATACTTATAATACACATACATCACCTATGTCATTATATATATTATTATACCATTTTACTCACTGGTAGACGGTAGTCATTCGTGGATGTTTCACGTTCGATTAAAAGACACTCAAACAAAAACATTTACTTTTTTCAACATTATTTTTTAACTGTAAAACTTTATCAAAAATGTTATAGTACAAATGGCACAATTTCTGTAATAACTAAAAAATATCCAAGTACTATACATCTTATTATCTTAAGTCTACAAAGATACACGTAAATAGTTCAATCTTGGTTTTAAGGTGGTTCTAGTCATTCAAAAAAAAATCGTTTTTAGACCCTCCGCTGTGATACGATTGTGAGACTTTAGAAGTATCGATTTTAATGCTGTAAAAATAATAACATTTCTCAATATCTCCTCTAGAGAACGGCCAGAGCTTATTTTAAAGTTTGAACTGTTGACAATGTTATAGTATTATGTACAAATTTCAGTTTTTACAACATTTTTGTTCAATCATGTGTATTGAAGAAATTAATATTTCTAAAAAAATCTTCAACCATTCTCAAGAGGACGTGTTAATAATTGTTAGGATTGTTACAGAATCAAAATCACACCAACCTAAGTCTCACAATTTTGTCACAGCCGAGGTATGTTTTTACTCGAAAAGTAACCGTATACTTTTTCATAATTTAATATACTGACATGTTCCTGCGAATGCAAGAACGCCGGTTCTTATAGAATGTGGATACGGGTCGCGACGCGTTGACATACACTGCGGTGTGTGCGCACACACACTAATGTTCATTTACATTCGCACACATTAACATAATATGGCCCTGTTGCACTTGCCACATAATTGCCTAATTCTTACTCCTTAGAAAATAACCGACTGGAACCCCCTTATTAATAAAGAACACTTACAAGTTATATAGTGAAGAACTACCACCATGGATGACAACAAATGACTAAAAATAATTACCTAAACAACTAATGTTGACATATTGCTCTCACAAAAAAACAATGACAATATAAAATATATGTATATATAGTAGTGTACATATATTAAGTTCCCATGCAATCATTTTTATTAAAAGTATTCATTTTTTTCTAAATTATTATTTTGTAAAATTTATGAAGCATACAATTCTCACATTTCATACTACAAGCTAATTTATTTACCCTTATGTTTGTTGGTAAAACCACTAAACCAACCTTTGGTTTTAAAATGTAACCTAAATTTTTAAATCTGTGATCTGAAGCAGAATATTTTTTAAAAATTTGTATGAATAAATATTAAATATTATACGGTTTATTGCATTAATAAGTATTTAAAGCCCCTTATTACATCACTTTCCATACCTAAACTTAACATATGTTAAGCACATTGTGTTATGCATATTTACATAAAAAAACTATTCGTTTGAACATTTTGATAAAAATATCTTAGTAGTGGTTCAAATAATTAAATTAGGAATATAGGTTAGGTTACCATTTTAAACATAAGGGTAAATATAATAGATATTTTAATTTATATGTTTGATTGGTACCTAATATAAAAAAATATCAACTTGTACGATATATATATTACTAGGAAACATTGGTGTACTTGAATAAAAAATGTCATTATAAGACCGAGCATTTTATTTTCGAGACAAAATTATGAACATCTATTTTTTGACCAAATTATCAAGTACAAGCATTCGTCTTAAATAAGCTTATTAAAAATAATTTTTTCATAAAATACAGCTGATCTACAAGACTCCTTTGGCTGAATGATCCGGTTGAAAAGAAATTATCTTTCAACCTAGCCGTGGGTGTAAAGAGCTATGGACGGACAGCATTTTTATTGGTTTCTTCAGTTATTTATGTTAAACTCGGTGGTTATTTGGCAAAACCTCGTTAAACATAAATTTTGGTTGACGGGCAGACGAAAATGTTGGCATACAAATTTTTAGATTTCAGTGTTCCGGTGTATTAATCAAATTAAATACAGCAAACACTAGGAGGAATCGAATTTTTTTCATTTAAAGGAAAGCTGTTAATTTGGAGGAAATTAAACAATTATGTTTAATTTGTGAAAAAAAATATTCATTAATTAAAAAAATTTTAAAGAGATAGGCTAATTATTACTTTAATTTTGTAAATCCAATTTCCGTGAAACGATAATTTAATTGTTAAAAATGCCTATTGTTTTTGTTAGTTCATTCTCATTATATGACATTTAAAATATCAACTTTAAATTAATTTATGTAATAAAAATCCTATTATATGAATAATTGCCTCATCATAAATTATTAGTGATAATCGAGTTATAATTATTATAGAAATACATTTAAGAAAATGAATCGTACAATGAGTTTTAACTTTTAGTAGGTATATAAAATATACTACGAATATAATAATACAATATTAATTATTATTACACCACACTAATTGTAAGTTTAATTTATACCTGTTTTATAATATTATTAATACACTTTGAAAAAGGTAATAGCTCTGCTGTACTGTAGGAGTTAAGTGTACTTCATCATTGAAAATGAACTGTAATGGATGTGTTAAATTTTAATTGAAAAATCATCGTATACGATAAAAAAATGATTCTGAGCGAAGAACTTCTCGGTAACTTAGGTTACCAAACTATTATTTTAATAATAATATTATTAACATTTTAATAAATTTTCCTATTTAGTATTTTTTTTTAGTTCTTCCAAACATTTTAAAAAGTGGGTACTGAGAATTTTCAATTTTGACCTCCCAAATTGTACCTACTAACTTGATCCAATTGTCTACAGAAAACCTGCATCAAAGTTGATGATTATAGTGTTTTTCTCAAATAATTATACATACATTTTAATAAAATGAATTGATTTTTACCCGTTGTCATACATTTATAATATATTTTATTATTTATTAGCAGCGGAAATTTATACGTACCTATATAGTATATAGTAGGTATATAGTATATATTGTAGTATGTACTGCAGCTGGACGAATAATAAATTCATATAACATGGGACACAAAAATTGTGGCAGCTATTATATAAATTATATTATATTGTTATTTATATGATTTCACTGTGTTGAAAATATAAATACAACATAAATTTCAAACATTGTATTCTAAAACTAAACCAAATTAACAGTTTTCGTATTCAGAAAAAGTTGATGGATCTACTGAGAACCAAAAAAAAATTAACTCAAATATTTTGTGAAGAATTGTGTAGAATTTTAAAACCATATTATGTAATACTATTTTACTCCATCTGAATTCAACAAATAACATTACGGGACATAGACAGCATTTCACCCGCCAATGTAGACGTCTATATACTTCAACACCACAACCAAATCATATTATATTATAATATACAATAATATAATGATTGACTTTCATATATCATGCTAGATGATGATGCATCTTTCGAGCACAAGACGAATAGGGTTTTTTTCTCCTCGGAGCTAAGGTAACAACACATAATAAATAACCAAAAATAACAAGAACACGTGTAGATGTAATTTAGGGGTGACAATTTATACGATTTTGACAACGTGTGTTTATTTATATAAAAGAAAAATACGTACGTAAAAACTCTCTACAGACGTTTAACGTGACAATTTCCACGGACTCACAAATCATATTTGCTGGCATCGACATCGGGACACGTACGCCTGTAACACACCGTATACACCATATACCCACTGCTAACGCCCGGACGCCCCACGTACACGAGTGTAATTTATTTTGACGCCCGAAATTCCCCGAGCCTTTAGATTCATTTTCTTTTATTTCGTTTACATTTATAAAATTATGTATGTACCTAAATATTATACATATGTGTATATACTGGAGCTTATTATAACTTTATTCTTTTAAATTGTTTTGACACGACACGGCGGCATTGTAAAAAAAAAACCTTCGTTAAAAAAAGTCATACTCGATAATCCAAAAGAGATTTTGTAATTTACCACGCATCGTTCTTATTACGCCTCATAAACACGAGGTTGCCATAAAAATTGCAGGAACCTCAAAAAGTTGTATTTTTATTCAAATCTATTTAATGAAAAATTTACATCAAGAAATTTGTAAGACGTCAGTGTATATAATTCTATTTTTACCGAGATATGAAATATCGCTGATGCGGACATATATTGGCGAGCATTTTCTCTGTTTATTATTATTGTTATTGCTGGAAGGAGTAAAAAAATTAATTGCACAACGACCATCGGGATTATGTAATACACGTACGTATACTTTACAACACGTAAATTTTAAATAAATTCTGTAGAAAGGGAAATATATCTGCAATCTCAAACAAAACGATAAGAGTTGCAAGCCAAAAATATAAACATCACTTTAGTGTGATGTTGTAGCAGTAGCAGAAATTCTTTACATACAATTTAATAATGTTAATAATCAAGAGTGAATCTAAAGAACAAAGTTAGTATTGGACAAATTAAAATGCTGGCAACGTGTTTTTTTTTTATTAAGAAAAAAATAAGATTAGTGTCTAACGAATTATTATTAATATTATAGAATGTTTTGACCATTATACTTCAACGATAAAAATACTTCAAATAATGTGGTCATTATTGTTAAGTGTAAACATTAGACATTGTTTAACTGTGACATGCCTCTCAATATAATTTACACGGTTATACTGTTAATGAGTTGTTTTGCATAAATTGTCTGGAGAATGAATATTTTTTTATCTGTTAACTCCAAAAAACAACTAATGTGTTTAAATAGGCCCTGAATAATGAGGACCACGTCACCTGCAGGTCCAGCATACGGAATAGGTCCATATGTTGAAAGCTTAAAATTGTATTATACGCAGTGATCAGTTTTTATGGTGTAAAAAGAATGAGGGAAACTAATAAAAATTAAACTTAATCACTGCATTATTTCCGTATAAAAAATGTATGTACCTACTACCTAGTAGCGCATCTACTGTGGTGTAACCAGACTGTGCATCGACTATTTTGTGTGTTCATAAAATATATATTTTATACTATTTTTTCCTCGTAAGATAATGAGTTTTAACGAAAACAAAAAATTATAATAACTGTTATTGTATTGAATTCTTTTATATTTTAATCATTTTGGTCATTAAGTCAACATTTATCAAACCAAATACACATAAATCCAAAAATAAATATTTCAATTTCGATTGCATATATATATATAATTAATACATGACAATAGAAGTCTGTAACAAAAAAGCTCCTCGGTAATGTAGAGAATAAAAAATCAAGGAAAACATGAATAATTGTATTTTAAGCTAGAGTAATTAATAACATATTATTAATACGAAAATCAATATAATATTTATTAACTAAAATAATTATAGTAATAATAGTAATTATAGTATTATTATACCTTCATAAATATTTTATAATTATGTATAAAAACTAACAATAATATTATTTAGAGTATAGTAGCTCGATATAATCATAATTTGTAACTATTAAAACTAAACGAATTGCATCGAATGATTAAAAGCAAATATAAACTTTCTATTACACTTTTTTTTAGTTTCTCTAACTTATTGTTAAATACGCAAATACAAACAGAAATACCTATAGCTTTGATGTGAGCAAAATAGACAACATACGCAAAAAAATGCTTTGAATTTCTATTTTAAAACTGTGTATCCAACCTTAGGGGACAAACATCCTGTTCCTTTAAAGCGCTAAAGCGAAACGTTGATGTTAATATTTTTTTGTTAAACAAATCCTAAATATATAATTTTCAAACAGAAGTCAATCAAATACCAACCAACCAACCAAATTTAATGAAATCAAAAAAATTATTTTATACATACATGATAATATAGCATGATATAATAAAATAAGTAAAAATAAACAATTTATTTTACAACATTATAAAATTAATTTTTTTCAAGTATTTAAGTTGTATAATTTTAATTGAAAAGAGTAACTCATTAGAATTTTAGCATAATTTAATTTCACATTAATAATTATATACATTATCATCATCAAGGATAAGATTTAATACTTTAATCTATAGTTTTAAAAATGCATTTGTCAAGCTTTAAAAAAAAATATTAGTACAAAGGGATTCTATTTGGCATTTTCTCAAAAAGTTAACGTTTTTGGTAATATTTTTTTCGATTATTAAAAGTCATTGCAATACAATATTTTTGAACAACAATTATATTATTACTATTTTTATTCTTAAATACTTATCATTTTTAAGTTTTTAATTTTATGAATGACTGCAAATTGTATTATTTTATATTTCGAAGTTGATTATTTTTCTGAGAATTTCAATGCCTGTATTAAAATGGAGTATCAATTGAGTAAGTACCTATCATATAGTTAATTAATTATAAATATTTAAAGTTTAAATGAGCCGTGTGGAGGTCACAGATTACTCCGTAAATGTTTGTTCACTACTTCTCTGCTCATCAAAATATTACAATATACTTATAAGTTACAACTGATAAACTATTAGTTTAAATATTAAATATTCTGCTTCAGAGTATGAATTAAAAAAGAATAGGTTAGGTTAGGTATTAAAATACTGTCATTCAAAAAAAAAAAGAAATCTTAATGTATAACAATTATAAATAATAAAATATATAATTTTTTCAATAATGTTGTATTGTAATTTCTAATTACTTCAATAACTATCTAAAAAAATTTTTTTTTTACAAATCGCGTAACTAAATGTTTACCGTAAGATTAGCCTTTTTTAACCAAAACTTAACTAAACTTACTTTTTTCCTAAAAAACTTCGCCTATATATTTTTATTAAACTAATATTTGACTGCCTTGATTTAAAATAATAATAACCTGCTAGGTACTAGGTACATTATTTATTTTAATGGTGAAATTAATTCATTCAAACTTTAATTCATAACTATAAATATTATATGAGCTAATACATTTATCTATTTTTACATTTAAATCGTTAAAAATAAATAAGCGTAAAAATGCGTTTAAAATTTGACGCATATAGTAAGGGCTCGTCATTATGCAATGAAAGTACCGCTATTGCATCATTTACGTGGTCTAAATTTATCACTAGGTATTATTATTATTGACATTATAAGACCACATACATAAAACAATTCGATCATGAAAATTGGACAGGTAATAAGGAAATTGATTCCAAGTCAAATCACCCGAAAAACATTTTGGCGAGGAACAATTATAGTATATTCAGTTATAATTATTTAATTCTTATACAATAATAATAAACCATAACTCAAAGACACTATTTTTATGATGTTATTCGAAAATATATTATGTTGTAGGTAAATATATTAATGTAATACGCGTAAAGAATCCACAGAAAAACACATATTCGTACATAGTAATATTATTGTTGCTCGGAAGTGCAATAAGTGCAATAAGTACCCTGTCAATCGTCAATAACGACAATGTAGGAGTAGGGTGGAATTACTTTTACTCGCAGTTGACCTACTTACATTATTTCAGTTTTGGCCCAGCCAATTAGACAGGCCGGGATATGTAGGTCTATTTGTTTAAATGACGCGTTTTTATGGGCGTCTACAGATTCGTGTCATATATGATTGAAGTTCCAACTTCAGGATAGCTCAAACTCCGCCCACGGTCATTAAAAAATGGGTGGCAAATTTAAAAAAAATGTAGGCTGAACGGGAAGTCAGCATTTCTAAATTTAAGTCACTGAAACAGTAAGGAAAATCAAATTGAGCCTGAGTGCCAACTGTCAAATATAATCCGCACTAAGAGCCGTTCCAGATCCACTGACGACGACGAATCGACTGTATACTGGACTGATAGAGTAGACGTAAATATTATAATGACGAAAAAGTCTGATGATTTAATAATTTCAACAACAGGTTTCTTTCACACAAAAGTTCGAATTCTGGTGGGGATATACTGAAAAAACCTACAGTCCACACATTGTATAACGTCTAGAATGGTGTATGACGAGTGAGAGTGTGGTGTGCCTAAGAGATAGGGCAAGAAAAAATAAAATAAAAATCAACCCATTAAAACACACACCAAATGGCAATATAGTAAACCTTAATGTTCTAGTTTTTCTTTTGGTCATAATATACACTCTGATACACACAAATTATACTTCTATATATAAGAGTAATAAAACGTATTCATCCGTAGGACCCTTTTAATGGGGTACACTTATAAAAAATTGGACAGGAGCTTGAACTAATTAAAAAATTAAAAATATACGTCACAGTACAAGTCATCCACAACGATGATACAAAACTACACAAGTTATACAATGTTACATATTAACACAACATTTTAATAAGAAAAAAACTACAAATATAGGTACACTATACAGTACCTACTTATTAATATCACATAAATGCATAAGTATATTACATAATATAAAGGGACAGTAAAGAAATACCCGATTACTGAAATCGTTCTACATCGTTAAAATTACGTTTTTTTAATACTTTTAAATTTATGTTCGTAAAAATGTCATATTTCTCAACCACCATTATACATTGTAATCTATGTATTTTTTCCATTATTTGTTGACTTTTATTGTCAGAAATAAATATTTAATGAGCTTTCAAAATTATACTTCATCCGATGTACAGTATAATTTCCAAGTATAAATTATAAAATAATGCAATGCACCCATAAAAAAAAATGAAACAATATTGAAACTTCACTAAAGAATTTATTTATGAACATACCCAAAAATTAAATCTTAAAACATAGTACAAGTACATGGTGATTTACCTAGCATGATCATCACCATTTTTAAACATACTTAAAAACCATATTTTCAAATTCTCTAGATTTTTAGTACTAAGCAAGGAGTGTCCTTTTTGGGACATACTTTTTTATCAATTGAGAACCCCCCCCCCCTCTTACTGTAAATTATTCAGTAGATAATTTTTTTAAAAGTGTTGGTATACCTAATTCAAAATTTGAATGAGTAGTTTTCAGTTATACTTAGAGAAAAGTCCTTTGGGAAAAAATGTTTACAAAACTATAAAATAAATGTAATATTGGATCAATCATTTATTATACTTAAACCATTCTTACAAATTATAAATGTTAATAGATTACTATTTATTGCTAGTTTTTAATTCCCCATAGCCCTCATATCTTCCAAACCCACTATTGCAGGACCTATTGGATATTATCCTTAATCTTTAGTACACAGAGTTGAATAACCCAAAAATTACTCGTTCAAACTTGAATTTTGATAATATAAAATTTTCGGAAAAAATTACCTGCTACTTAAATAATTTGTCAAAAAAAGAGGTTCTCATTTGAAAAATATAGATTTGTGTCCCCACAGGACACTCTTTTAGTAGTACTAAAAATCTTAAGACTTTAAACATATGGTCTTTAACTAAGTATATTTAAAAATTACAAAAACCAGATTTGAATAACTGCATCATTGAGGGAAACGGTGGTTAGGGAGTGGTTGGGTGGTTGGGAACATGTTTGATGAATCACTATAATGTGTATACGAGACAGTTATGAAAGTTCGAGTTTTCACGACACGACTGTATATGCTAGTCAAATATTAAGAAAAATAAAATCATATATTGCTTAACTTTATTTCACTAGTTCACTATCAAGAATATTAAATCTTTCGTTCAAATTTTAAATACGCCATACTAATATTAAGTATTTTTATTTTTTAGTGACGATATTAAAATTAATAATTTAAAACTATTTTTTTTAGGTTAGGTTTTTTTGGCATGATATACAGTACTCAAGAAACAAGATAATCCTCATCGGACATTTTAATGGCAGATTCTATCTGTAGTAGTGGTTTAATAAAATAACCGACTGGAAATTGGAATAAACAAAAAAGGACACAAATATCCTATAATCTTAGTTAACTGCAGACATAAAAAAATGTAAGAAAAAGGTCTTACAAAATAAACTATGCATAAAATATATAAGTATAACTATACGTATATTTTTTGTTTAATGAATCCCAAACTTTTTTTTTAAACAACATATGTTAATATTTATATTTTGAAACGATTGGCGTAATATAATTCCTTTTAATAGCAAATAACTAACAGAAATGTCTGGGACTAAGACTAGAATAAACTGACTTTTGATTATTAAATTATGTGTCTAATAATAAAAAAAGAACATAGATGCTATTAAATTTTAACCAAACATTAAAAGATGTACGAGTATACAATTAAAAATATATACAACAAAATGTTTGATTTAAAAGTAAGGTATAAAATATACTACTTACCTGGTTGACAAAAAAATAAACTAATAAAAAAGATAAAATATTTTAAATTTATACCAATAATGCACTAATAATTTAAATTTTTTTCGTTTATATTTTTATAATTTTTAGTTCAGATTGGTAAAGAATTAATTGAGCATGCATACATTTTACTTTCCTCTGTGTATACTGTACTACTGTATAATATACTATATTAGTATATTATAGTGTTGTATATATCAAAAATTTAAATATATATATAACACACGTACAACATGTAGGTTATTGTATGATTGTATTGAAGATTTTCAACCAATTAATAACACTTTTTTATAGACGATTGCCGTATACACTGTTAAAAGATAGTAACAAATATAAACCGAAAAAACTGCAGTATATAATTATTATTATAAGTACCTGCACATATATTTTTACTCCAGTAAACTTATCATTGATATCATTAATTTTCATCTCAGTGAATTTTAGTTTTATTGCACATACAATTAAAACTCGTAAGCGGACCAAAAGGAGATGTTGTAAAAAAGAAAATTCATGCAGTTACAGAAAAAAATCCAGGCTATATTAATTTTAAAACAATCAATGACATAATGAGTGGCAGACACACTTCTAAAAATTTGGAATTATCGCCTTCTGATATTATGCGCTTCAAATATGCTCCAATTACATCGGTTGATGTGGAACGATCATTTAGCCGTTTTAAAAATATTTTGAGACCTAATAGGCGACATTTAACATTCGAAAATTTAAAAGAAATTGTAATAATTCAATGCAACAATCATTTTGATAATTTAATAATTTAATAATTTCAATAATTTTAATTGTATTTTTTTTTAATTTAACTAAATTTTTTTCCCACATATTTGGATATTTTTAGCACACATTTTATAAATTATACTTCCATATATATGTACATATTTTCGTATTTTTATTACATATAAATCCGTTCCCTACTTATCAATATATCTATGTTAATATTTGCAAATGTCACGTAGGCTTATTTTTCACTTGTATTACACAGACAAAAGGGAAATATAACTTATAAGCAATATGAACATTTTACATACAAACTATCGTTAGTAGGGAGAATAGTTCACTGACTTTTCACCAGCAACATAAATATGACGGCCCGAACAGTCAGCTCACTACTCTGGTCTCGGAAAGTCGGAACGAGAATATCAGTCATATCTTTAAGGTTGGCGGGGTTTTTAAAAAAATTCAAAAGAAGCACGATAAAGGCTACGTTATTATGTTAATGTAATAATGCACAGACTCAAAGGAATAATACGTAGTACCTACGTACAAATATCAACCGTTGTGGCGTTGTGGTATTGTCCGATCGTCGATAAAAAAAAAAAGAAATATAATAATAATATTATACAAAAGACGACAGACTGTGCCACACGCGATTTTTTAATATGTAATTCCGTAAACTGAAAGCCTTTTATACAAGACGATATTGTAAATGCAAACATACACCACATATATACATATTATTATTATATATTTTTTATATTTGTACAGTGTGTACTCATACGGGTCACGACATTATATGATAGCAATAATTATTGTTATCTCGTCATTAAGCAAATATGCAATTCAGTTGTTTGAAGAATGCTGTTTTCTAGTCTAAAAATATTCATGAGCCGTTTATATTTTGTCGGGTTCTCGACCAAAAGCCATTTTTCCACCCACGTAACAGCCGAATATATTCACGCATTTACGCACACTCACACTCAGAAACACGTGACACATTAACTTATTGCGTAAAAGTCACACATGACACCGGACACATAAGCACACACATACAATAAAACCAATAATAAATTTCCGCCCAATATTACCTATAGGTAATTATAAATATAGGTTTGACGAATATGCATCAAATATCAATCAAAAACCATAGTAGGTATTAAAGTTTTGTCTCCACAGTAGCAGTGGTTAGGAAACCTATTTGCTCTTGGAAACTTTGGAAACAACATTGCATATACATATAGGCAAAGGTAAGGGGTGGGCAAAGCGGAATCACACCCATTCCTAAATACTAATTATTGGCTTAAATGTTTCAATAAAAATTTTATATTTAATATTTATTTTAATTTTCTATTACCATATTATATAAATCAGATATTAAAAATCGAAGGATATAATTAATGGTTTATATTTTTGTGACAATGTTGACAATGTCTATTACTTCTAATTATAAGAAGTACTAATAACTAATATTTATAGTATATAAAATACTAATATTTAATCTATACTAATAACAACTCATATAACACCATAATATTAATACTATCCCAAGATAATTTTAAAATCAATAACAAAGTGTTTGGAATTAAAGCACCTCTAATAATTTAATCCTAAATCCACTCTACAGAAGAAACGCTATGGTTACGCGACAATGTTTGCAAGTCGGTTTAGTGACGTATACATTAATCGCAAAAAGATAAAAATATATATTATACAAACAGTTAACAAACAAGATTGAAGACGATCGACCTCAAACAATGTATTTTATTTTATTTTATTAATAGAACATTTACGACAAATTGTAAAGTTTATACTAAAGGTTAGGTTAAGATAAAAATGACTAGTACCCGTGCACAGACCTAGTGAAAAGTATAGGTATTTAAGCATATTATCGTACTTATTATATTATATTATTCTGGAGACACGATTTTTGGTGTTGGGACAAGGGCACGGGGCGTACTATAGACTATATGAGAACGCCGTATGTACGCGCTTCTAATATGTTTCGAATTTACGAAAATTCATCACGCGCAGTAAAAAATAAGCAACCTAACATAATAACAATAATAATATGCAAAAGCCGATGGACATAATAATATTATATATTATGCCAAAATAATACCAGTACATTGTGCGCGTGCATGCGGCGTCGTTCCAGTTAAGCCAAATAATAAAATAAGGCCATAAACCATGTGCCAGCGCCAAACATAAAATGAGTCATTTGTTTTCGTATGACACAAAAAAGCTCTAAGCCGCTGCCCCACGACTTGGTGCAGGCGGGGGCGAGACAGACCGGTAGGGCTATTTATAGTCGTTAAGAGTTTCGCTGGCCGACAAGAGAAAATGGTCAACAACTGTACACACTGCACACATATACACACACAGGCGCAAGCGCACACTTATTTCATACTCATGATGTATACTACGGGTGTGTTTTGCGGCCAAATGCGAACGACGTATGCACATGCGAAAAAAATAAAATATAGCAATATTATCGCCGCCACTGGCAAGCACACGAGGCGATGCCCTTCGGTATAGCAAAGAAAAAAGTTACAAAAAAAACCACAAAGATTCTACACCTATACCTATCACGGTTATCGGTACTAGCACAGCATAGATAAATGGTTACTACAATGTCTCGCGGAGATTAGGTGATTAGCACTTCCAGCTTTATCATAACAGTGCGAGTCTCTTCGTCTGACACAGATATCATAAAAAGAAATGTAACGCGCACTTAGAAGTCTACATATAATACCTGCGACAAGACATCCGTAAGCAACCCGTCTGTATGGCTGTATAACGGCAATAATATGCCATTCCATTATAATAGTAACTAGTAAGCCATACGGTATGCTAAATAGTATAAATTAAATAACATTCTCGTGTAGTCGACGATACAGATATTATGATACATGATTGTTATATTTTAATTTTTAACTTGGTGATCCAATACTCGACGCACTTGCATACCTATCATTACCGGCGTACTTCCAACAATTAATACGTTTTAATTACTTTAATATAATATGTAATATTATATAAATATCAACTGCTGTAAACGATTTAAAACAACGAGATCGAGATGTATCCAAATACCGTAATGGCTCTATCTTTCCTTCATCACTGACCACTAACTACCAAAATGGTTCCCATATTCGTAGGGAAACTTGTTAAATCTATGTTTATTAAAATAGTTACCAACCATTTATTTTAAGACGTTTCCCGTATCTTAGAAAAAAGGTGGGCAAGTGAATGTCGCTCTGCTGTACAGAAGGTTACAAGTGGGTCACTGTAATGGATGATGTTAAATTTGAATTCAATGATATAATATAATTGTATTTGTATAAGAAAACGACTCTGAGCGAAGACGGTCAGCCTATGATAATAATAAGTATATTTGATGATATTATTGCGAATAATGAAATTTATATATAACCTATTTACGTGGAATCTTGTTTTAAATTTTCAATCCTTAGCTGTAAAAGTTGAACATTTTATAAATGTTTAACTACAAATTCATTTTTCAATTTTAAATTTGATAAATATGTCAAAATTTGAAATTTCTTGTAAAAAAAATTGTGCCCATATATTTTAAATATTTTTCAACAGCTATTGTAACAATATATCAGGAGCCTTGTATTCAATTTTTAAGCTTTTTAACCCAACAAATACAATTTTAATGACATTTATAAAAAAAAAAAACTAAAAAAATTGAAAATTAAAAATGTCTCTAAACATCTCAAAACGAATCAAAATATTTTGAAAATGATATAAAGTAAAAGAATTGATAAAATAAATGTATGATGTAAATATTAAGTATCAACAGTTATTCGTTTTTAATTACAGCAAAATAAGAAAATCGTTACTTGAGAAATCGAGTGAATATCAAAAGTTGTAAAAATTTGAACTTCAAACGCTGATAAAAATTTAATTTGACTTTCCGGTAAACATTTTTTTTGATGAGAGTAGACAAACTTATAAGGAAACTTGTATTAAATTTTCAAATCTAAGATTTAAAAAAAAGTTTTTTATGAATTTCAACCTCAAATTAATTTGCAAATTTTCGTGATTTTTACGTATTTTGTCAACATTTTAACTTTAAATTCTCATAAAAAATAATTGTGACTATGTATTTTTTAATATTTTTTAACTGTCATTTTAACAATATATTAGGAGCTTTATATTAAATTTTCAAGTTTTTTGACCCAACTAATAAAATTTGATTGACATTTATAGAAAAAAATACTAAAAAAATTGAAAACTGAGAATGTCTGTAAGCAGCTCAAAACAAGTCAAAATACTTTTAAAATACTATGGTGTATAGAAAATGATGATTGAAAGATTCAATGAATTAATCAATCTACGGTAATTTGTTTTGGAGTTACACAAAAAACCGATTTTGCGTAAAAATTCCCGTTTTACCTTGGTTTTTTATTTGTGTTTCCCGGCGCTTTTGAAAATTTCAAGGGAATTTTAAATTTTGATCTCCTCAATGCAACAACTATTTTCACTTCCCCATTAAACAAAATACTGAAGTTGAAAGTCGGAGCATAATTTCAACTACTTATCTCGTACACAAAAACAAAAATAATAAAGAAACACATCATTTTAAAATCAATAAAATAAATTATTAATATCGCTCCACTCATAATCTAAAAAAATATTTACAATATTATCGCCAAACATTATATTTAATCATGAGTAATGACATTGTGTGGTAACTAAAAAAAACACAACTAGGTAAGTAGAGTAGTTTAGTTTCAGATTGTTCTATCAACACTCATTTCAATGAATATGACCAACCAGTTGAATTAGTTATTTATAAATAATAATTAACTAGGTATTAGTTCCTACCTACCTACCTAACCTACTATTATTCTAACTTGATAAAGTGATAAATAAGTATGGTGAAAAACCAACAAAGTTATATTATAATATGTTTGCACACCTACAAACAAAATTATAGACTACATGAAAAAATAATAATTGAATGATACAAAAATATAATTTTATTTATTACATTATTTTTCATAGTTATTAAATTTAAAATATAACTTACAAAGTATCACTGTTTAATCCTATCTCAGGGTAAATATACTATTTTAGTATAAGTATATAAATATGTATGTATATCTATAATATATAAGTATTATAGTTTACCTAGTCAAAAAAATGTAATAACTTATTATAATATTTTAGTAAACATAAATGGAGTATATTAAGTTGAACTGTAAATCAGAAATTTAATAATTTGTTGAATAAAAACATGTAAACAAATTCACTTTTTAACATAACAACTTCATACTAAATGAAAATGAAATCATTAATGATCATTATTATATATTTATGTAGGTCAAGGTTAACTTTATGATAATAATTTAAGATACCGATGGATACATGCTTTATCATTGTTATTGTAGTAAATTTACCTATGTATTTCAAAGAATGTAGGTATTTTTAAGAAAAAGTTAGTTTAGTATAAATTAAGGTATTTTGCCCCTACCTATCTAGTTTCTAAATATTATGATTTTACAAGTTATTTAAAACAACCAAACTACAAGGTCAATAATTTGCTCAATAGGTGAAAATTTAGAAGTAATTAATCTAAGTTTATGAGATATTTTTTCTTTGAAACTTAATAATCATACACTCAAAGTTGATAAATTCAAAATGTCAATGATACAAAATATATTTTGAAACACAATGTTTTTAAATGGTTATCATTTTTATACATAGAGTATCTACTTAAAAGTAAACACTGATAAACTTAATTCTATGATACAGGTAATAGGTACAGCTATATAATATTTTTAAGTAAAAAATAATTAGATCTATACCTAGTTATTTTGGTATTTGCGTGTCAAAACATTTATCAATCGTCTACCTACTTAAATAACATTTCAAGTACCAAAATATTAAGAGTAATACAATACAATTTGTGTACCTACCCAATTATGAAGTAGTTAATAAATCGTTTAATAAATAATGATGACAGAAGTTTGTGACTACATGACCACAAACTAACAACCTAACCCTTTAGATTTATCAATATAACAACCAAAACAGCAAGTAAAAACCTATTGGATAAGTATCAAAGAAAATTTGGAAAACATTGGGTTACTACTAGACATTTTGGTATTCTGTGTATATAGAACCTATATGCTAACCTATGCGATTTTATTTCATTATTTGCTACAGTCAATAATAGTGATTATTAGTGAAATAGTAAAAAAAAATTACACTCACATTATGACGTTTATGGTCGAATTCCGATGGATAGTATAATATCTGCGTTAATATTCATTATTCTAATTTTTCTTTTGGCTGTCTGCATCTGCATATTATTGAATTTCGCAGTAAATACATTGACACTGACACTAGTTATTTACCCGAAACACAAAAGTACAAAACTACAAAACGAAACGAAAACTTAAACGAAATAAAGATAACATTGACTAAGTCTGGTTTTATTCGAAAAATAAAATATGAATTTTTTATGTGTAAGTATTACAAATTACAATAATAATAATAATAATAATAATAATAGTTGAATCGTATTGAAAACTGAAAAGTCTCTCGTTTCAATGATAAGCACAACGCCAACCTGACGAAAACCAAACAGAATCATTTCCACAACGTTGGGGCTCCCGATCCGTATCAATTGTTTTCAAGCATTTAAAATAATAAAAACATGATTTTTGTTGTTTACTGATAATATTCCGTTGGTTTATATTTTTCATTTTTAACTGTTCGACTGTTCCACAGTTCCAGAGATCACTATTCACGATCATGTGTTAAGTTTAGGTTTTAAAATAACAATTATTCTATTATTAGTTAATTGTTTCACTATGGATGAATTACCAAAATTGGAACATTTGTCATTAGTATCAAAAATATGTACCGAATTAGAAAATCATTTGGGACTCAACGACAAAGATTTGGGTAAGACATCATTAATTAAACCTGATCTTTGAATCTTTCCTTATATTATACATTTAATTAATTTCTAGCTGAATTTATTATTGACTTGGCATACAAAAATGATACATTAGAAGCATTCAAAAAAGCTCTTCTGAAAAATGGAGCTGAATTTTCCGTTAGTTTACTTTATCATCATAATATATATTATAGAAGTAAATGCATTTATTTATTAATTTATTATTTTTTTTTGAAGGATTCATTTATTGCCAATTTACTGCGTATTATACAGCACATGCAACCGAAAACATCCAAACGATCAGGAAATAAATCATATGAAAATATTGAAAAAAGTGACACACTTGCATGTAAATTTCCTGGTTTAGCAATACCTAATGACCTTGTTGGTGAAGAAAATGACCCCATTAGTGCTGTCATGGCAGAATTAGAGTCTTTTGCTCCAATTCTTAGCACCAAGTATGAATACATTTTATAAAAATCAGACTTAAATAATATTGTATTTAAATAATTATTTTTAGTGGCATTGAAGACAAAACTAACAAGCCTAGTGCTTCAGATGATAAACGTTTGTCTAGAAGTCGATCTAAGAGTCATGATCGACAACACAGGAGGCGAAATTCTAAAAACAGAAGTAGAAGTCGAGAAAAACATCGTGGAGACAAAAGTCATGATAAACAGCGAGATAGACAAAAAGATAGGAGTCGTGATAGACATAGAGATAGAAGTCGTGATAGACAAAGGGATAGAAGTCGTGATAGACAAAGGGATAGAAGTCATGATAGACAGGGGGATAGGAATCGTGATAAACGCGACCGAAATCGTGATAGACTGAGGGATAGGAGTCATGATAAACATGACAGAAATCGTGATAGACCGGGGTATAGGAGTCGTGATAGACGTGACAGAAGCAATGATGGACAAAGAAAAGAAAGACATGAGAAAGAGTATGTAATTTAATATTTTGTTTATTTTTTAATTGCACATACAAAAATTTTCAATTTATCCTTATGTACATATGTAGTATAATCTTGTGTAAAAATCGATATTTTTTTATTTCTATTTTCATTTTATTTAGAATTGAATCAAAGAGCAAATTTCCAGAATTGGGAAAAGTGTATCCTGGCAAAGTCTTGAATATTGTAGACTTTGGTTGTTTTGTTCAACTTGATATGTTCCGTCAATCCCAAGGACTTGTACACATTTCACAATTACGTCAAAAAGGAAGAGTGACTTCTGTTAGTGATGTTGTTTCTAGAGGTGATAAAGTCATGGTAAGTAATTATCATTTAGCAACATTAACATGCTTGAAAACTCCGTGAATTCAGAATGTCAAAATATTAATTATTCAATAATCAATTTTTACAGGTAAAAGTTTTATCAATAAGTGGTAACCAAAAAATTTCATTATCTATGAAAGATGTTGATCAAGACACTGGAGAAGACTTAAATCCAATGATACAGCCTGGAGAACTCGAGTATGATATAATATTATTTATTTATTTATTTAAGTGCGGGGAGTAAACCCAATATAATTCTCAAAAATATATATATTTAACCTAAGCAGGTGTTACACTTACCCAACTTTAGTCTTTACAAGTCTTTATTTTTAAATATTGTGAAGATTGCATGCAATAGCATGTGTTATAATAATACCTACATATAATAATTAAAAAAAAATACGTGATATGAGAAATATAAATAATTAGGTATATAATATAATAATAGCAATAATTTATTAATGCCTATTAAACAAGTGAGGGTGCTCATTGCCAAGGCACGTCATCCTATCAATTGGCTGGTTTCTGCGTTAATTAGTATTGTGAGAAGTAATAACGAAGAAAGTAGACGACCTAGTTTGACGGAATGAAACTTTAAAACTAATTTGAGAGAGTAAGTCAACCACAACTATTATATTGGCTAAAAAGACAAGACCGAGTTTATGCATAACTGGATGGTAGTCGTGAGAAAGATGATTAATTTTCAGAATTAACTCTGGTGAGCTTAAAAATCTTCCCTGGACACGTTCTATAAGAGAAGAATCTACTGCCATATTGGGGTCCCATTGTACTCAGGCATATTCTAGAAGTGATCTAGATAACATAATATCTATATTACTTCTGTTTTAATAATTTTAGTGAAGACGATGATATGATGGGTGGCCGTAACCCTGACAGACCTACTTCCTTATTGGAACTACAGACAATTGCTGATGCAGATGAAATGACAAATTTAAAACGTATGAATAAGATTTCATCACCAGAGCGCTGGGAAATAAAACAAGTAAATTTACATAAATAAATTTGAAAATAATATATTTCCTTTACTTAATCTGAATTTTAATTATTAACTATAGATGTTATCAGCCAATTGTATTGATAAAAGTGAACTTCCCGATTTTGATGAAGAAACTGGAATTTTACCCAAAGATAACACTGAAGAAGAACAAGATATTGAAATTGAAATTGTTGAAGATGAACCTCCATTTTTACATGGACATGGTAGAAATCTCCACGATCTTAGCCCAGTATGCATTACAAATAGAACAGAATTATAAAAGTTAATGTTAGACTATTGTGTAGTATTTATTTATTTAGTAGAATCATAAATTGGCTTTTATAAAAGAATTTTTAACATACAACACCTAATTTTTATTTTTAAACAATGTATAGTAGTTATTTTTATATTTTTTTAGGTTCGTATAGTTAAGAATCCAGATGGTTCTCTTGCACAAGCAGCCATGATGCAAAGTGCATTGTCCAAAGAACGCCGAGAACATAAAATGTTGGCACGTGAACAAGAAATGGATTCTGTGCCTAAAAATGTTACTAAAAATTGGATTGATCCTCTACCAGATAGTAAGTAATATTAATTTTCATATGCTTGTTATAAAATTTACTTATAATAATTACTTGTCATTTTGAAAAATGTTTAGACGATAGTAGACAATTAGCTTCAAACATGCGAGGAATTGGATTGACTGCCCAAGATGTACCAGAATGGAAAAAACACGTTATTGGTGGCAAAAAAAGTTCATTTGGAATTAAGACCAACTTGACTCTCTTAGAACAAAGACAAAGTTTACCAATTTATAAACTCAAAGATGAACTCATCAAAGTAATACATATTATAACATATTATATCTAAGTGACATTAAAATTAATACAAATGTAAATATTCATATTAATTTACATTAGGCTGTGACTGACAACCAAATATTGATTGTCATTGGAGAAACTGGTTCAGGAAAAACCACTCAGATTACTCAATATTTAGCCGAAGCTGGGTTTACATCAAGAGGTAAAATCGGGTGTACTCAACCTAGAAGAGTAGCAGCCATGTCGGTTGCAAAGAGGGTGTCTGAAGAATTTGGATGCAGATTAGGTCAAGAAGTTGGTTACACTATTCGTTTTGAAGATTGCACTAGTCCAGAGACTGTAATCAAGTATGATTAATGACTAACTATTTCATATATAATAATAATCTTTGAAAATCTAGCAAAATATTTTTATCATTTTTAGATACATGACAGACGGCATGTTGCTGCGTGAATGTCTAGTAGATTTTGACCTGAAAAACTATTCTGTGATCATGTTGGATGAAGCTCACGAAAGAACAATAAACACAGACGTTTTATTTGGATTATTAAAACAAGCTGTCACAAAAAGGAAAGAACTAAAACTAATTGTAACATCTGCTACTCTAGACGCTGTGAAATTTTCTCAATACTTTTTTGAAGCACCCATATTCACTATACCTGGACGTACATTCCCTGTAGAAGTTTTATATACTAAAGAACCTGAAACAGACTATCTAGATGCATCACTTATCACAATTATGCAAATACATTTACGCGAACCACCTGGTGATGTATTGCTTTTCTTGACTGGTCAAGAAGAAATTGATACAGCTTGTGAAATTTTATATGAAAGAATGAAGTCATTAGGACCTGATATACCAGAGTTAATTATTTTACCTGTATATTCAGCTTTACCTAGTGAAATGCAAACTAGAATTTTTGATGCAGCTCCTCCTGGATCTCGAAAAGTATAAATAAACCAGTATTCTATCAAATCATTAAAAAATTATTTTATATGTATATTGATTTTAATATTTTTTTTACTCAGGTTGTTATTGCTACTAATATTGCTGAGACTTCGTTGACAATTGATGGTATCTATTATGTCGTCGATCCTGGATTTGTAAAACAAAAAGTTTATAATTCAAAAACTGGAATGGACTCTTTGGTTGTCACACCAATTTCTCAAGTATGTCTGTCTGTAAATTAAAAATATTGAAATGTATTTAATATATTTTTTATTATGGGGCTTCGCTACTACCATCAGTTTTAGCCCAAGACCTTCATTTTGAACAAAATTAAAGTTAGTTTAAGTTTTCAATTTTGATCCGGGAAAAAAAATTTGAACTTAACAGAAAATTGTCTATAGATCATACAGAACACTGTAAAAATTAAATTTTATATTATTATGCACTGTAAATAATGAATACTTGAAAATATAAATTTTACAAATCATAAAATTAAAAACGGAAAGTATTTCGTACAATCTACAGACATTTTTCTGCTAAATTCAATTATTTTTTCAGAACCAAAATTAGACAACATTAAGGTACTTTCCTGTAATATGAGACTACTTGTTTTTTGACAACATCACAATCCTATTATCTAAGACTACCAAAATGGTACTTTTCTCTTATACGAGACTATGGCTATTATCGTGACTACCACCCAAGACTACATCCATTATCGCAACTACCATCTTTTATTTATGGATTTATCATTTTTGTTCATCTTCGTGTTCGGAAATAACAACGATAATATTATTCTTTGTATTATTAGTATTTTATTGTTTTCAGTGGCTGTACGCTGAGTGTCACGTACGTTTACCGTGTAAAATATATTACGAATGATTACTATTATCTGGGTATTAAAATCTTTTCTTTGTATAATATTTTTGTTTATATATATAATAAATTAGAATTTGACCATTTCCACAATACCTGCATATTAAAAAAAATTTAAAAGAATTAAGTATGATTAATAACAATTTCATTTCGTTTAATCTGTGGTAGTAGGAAAGTGTATACACTTTGGGTAGTCGTGATAACAGAGGTAGTCTTGGGTGGCAGTCGCTATAATAGCTGTAGAATCATATAACAGAGAAGTGCCCAACATTAATGAACAATAAGTTAGTTGACATAAAATTTGTATAGTGAATTTTATATTGTTGCATACAAAGTGACATACATACATACCACACACACCCACATTGAATTTCACTCACACTAATAAATACCATAGATCCCAGAAGGCTAAGACGAGATTAGAAATTTCCTAAATGTTGCTCGTAGCTAGCTCCCTTAAGAGGATGCCACACCCATATGGGTTGTCTCCATCTTACTAGTGCGTAACATAGCAAATTTACGCTCAGCAGATCACATTTAGCTCCATTAGTTTAAAATATATTATATACCCATACCTTACTAAAAAAATGTAATTATCGGAATAAATCAACATACGATCACAGAATGTTCTTACTATCTAGTTTCATAAAAGGTCGATTCACTCTAATTTTTAATTTAACGGAGCTAAAAGTGTTTTCTTGAGCGTAAATTTGCTATGTTACGCACTTGTAAGATAAAGACAACATATGCTGGTGTGGAGTCCTCCTTAATGGTCACAATGTTTTACAAAAATAATTGTTGCATATTAATGCAGTATGAAATTTTAAATATTGATTGAATACTTAATTAAATTATAAGCTCAATATTGTAATTTAAGGCACAAGCCAAACAAAGAGCTGGTCGTGCTGGCCGTACCGGACCAGGTAAATGTTACAGACTTTATACAGAGAGAGCCTATCGAGATGAAATGTTACCAACACCTGTTCCTGAGATACAACGTACAAATTTAGCAACCACAGTATGTTATTAAATATTTAATTTCACTTATTTGTCACAGTATCAATTTAAAAATTATTTACTCTCCAGGTATTGCAATTGAAAACTATGGGCATTAACGATTTACTTCATTTTGACTTCATGGATGCTCCACCGGTTGAAAGTTTAATCATGGCGTTGGAATCATTGCATTCTTTAAGTGCATTAGATGATGAAGGTCTACTTACAAGATTGGGAAGACGTGTATGTACCTGATTTAAATAATTTGAATATTTAATGAAGAAAATTATAATTATATGATTTCAGATGGCAGAATTTCCATTGGAACCTAACCTCTCCAAAATGTTGATAATGTCTGTTCATCTTCAATGTTCCGAAGAAATATTGACTATTGTATCCATGCTTTCTGTTCAAAATGTCTTCTATAGACCAAAGGATAAGCAAGCATTGGCTGATCAGAAAAAAGCAAAGTTCAATCAAGTTGAAGGAGATCACTTAACCCTTCTAGCAGTGTACAACTCTTGGAAAAATAATAAGTTTAGTAATGCTTGGTGCTATGAAAATTTTGTCCAAGTACGAACACTCAAACGAGCCCAAGATGTTCGTAAACAATTACTTGGAATCATGGATAGGTAATAATTAAATTCTAAATACTTAAACTCTGATACATTTTTAAAATGTAGCTATACATTTTTGTAGACATAAGTTAGATGTTGTTTCGGCCGGTAAAAACACAGCTCGAATACAGAAGGCTATTTGTTCTGGATTTTTCCGCAATGCATCTAAAAAAGATCCACAAGAAGGTTATCGTACTCTTGTTGATGGACAGGCAGTCTATATTCATCCTAGCAGTGCTTTGTTCAACAGGCAACCTGAATGGTTAGTATTGATAAACAAATTAACTATGCATTAATATTACACAAAATGAAATTAAATGTATTTTATTATCAGGGTAATGTATCATGAGCTGGTCCAAACAACCAAAGAGTACATGCGTGAGGTAACAACAATAGATCCGAGGTGGCTTGTTGAATTTGCACCAGCGTTCTTCAAATTCTCTGATCCAACCAAGTTGAGCAAGTTCAAAAAGAATCAACGACTAGAACCACTTTATAACAAATATGAAGAACCAAATTCGTGGAGAATTTCCAGAGTGCGAAGGAGAAGAAACTGATTTTTTTTTTTTGTATATTATTAATTATTCTTTATGTATTAATGTATGACATTTTAAATATAAACATATAATGTACAAGTGATTACAATTTGTATGCATTTAATTATTGTATTAATACTTATTTTGCTGTAGCTGATCTAGCAAATTGTACAATCATAGGTTTGTCTTTTAAAATATATCCGTTAGTTTCTTTTAGCGCCTGGTGGGCGTTTTCTACACATGGTAATGTCACAAATGCTTGACCTTTCATACGTCCGTCTTGCATTAATCGTACATCAAACCTGCAAATATTGAAAATAACCAATTATATATTAGAATATAAATTAATATAGTAAATAGTAATACAAATATTAAATTTTACTAACATAGTTCCTGGTTTAAGATCACCAGATTTGAAAAATCTCTTATAAATATATTTTAAATCATTATCTAGCACTGTTTTTGCTAAATTTTTTATGTATAATCTACAAGATGGAGCTCCAGGACAGTAATTCTTAAAAATTGGCATATTATTCATATCTTTATCTGATAATCTATTAGTAGCTAATTCTTCTTTACTGATACAATCTCCTGTTGTATCATCATCTGACTCGCTTTCTTTTTTAACTTCTTCTTTGTTTATACTTTTTACTGAGTATATTACACCAAATCCTCCTTCAGTATCGGCAGTTGGTCCCTCAGCCGGTTTTAGTTCTGCCGAAACTTTGACTTCAATCTTCTTTGGTATCTCGCATTCAACAGTGTCAAAAACATTGGCCAATTCAACTTTGGCCTTTTTTGATGCTGTAATTGCAACATTCTTTAAACGCTTAGGTTTTATGACTTTGTATATTTTCTTTTTCAACATAGATAATTTAGGTTCTACATTATGATCACTTTCATCATTGCTTTCCATTTCAGATTCTGAAAGCTCTGGATCAGTTTCATCAGTAGTGGTATATTTATCTGCAGTTTCGATTTTCATTAAATTATTCAGGGGGCAACCTATGACCGGTTCAAAAGGTGCTGGCAGGTTCATACGATTCATCAAATGTAAGACTTGATAGTAGAACTTCTGATTACAAGCTAATGCATTGGCAATATTTGACAGTATGTGTGGGTTTGGATCGGGATAACTATAGTGCAGATGATGTGGTGGTGGTTGGTTTAGGTCAATCGCAGCTGACCAACTATTTAATTTTTTTAAATAATCCTCTTGTAACTGTTTTATTTTGTCAGTATTACATTCAGTTACTGGTAGTGGTTTAGGGCATTTCATTAGATTTATGTCAAGATCATTTGCAGACAATTCGACAGTTAACCTACAGCCCAATAGTTCTTTTTGATGCAACCGTTGGATAACAGCTTCTGCAAATTCTTGGGATTCAAACCTAAAAATATGGACAGCGTGCAGTGAATAAAAAAAAATACAGAAGATTTTTGAAAAAATAAGTTACCTTGCATAAGCTATACATCTTCGATCCGTTTTAGATGTCAATATTTTAACATACTTGGCGCCAAAATACTTGAGAAATTCTTCTTTTTCTTCAGACGAAATTTGTGGAGGAAAATGGCGCACTATGATAGTAGCAGATGCCATAATTTTTGCATAAACAAAGTATGAACAAGGTAAACCAGTAAATTGTCCTTTAATGATCTAAATCCTGAAATAAATACATGCTAAAAAACAGCCAAAATTGTTCTCATATAGTTTTGAGGAAAAACTTACCTACATAGGTATTACAAATAGTAATTATGTACAATAATAATATAATGTACCGACCACTCGAGAAATATTACTCCTGACACATAGACGTGATGGAAGAATATTATCTTTAAAATCGAATAGTTCAATGTTTTGTGTAACTTGTCAATACTAAGTTTTAAGTAGGTTGGATAGAAAATCTAATTAAATAAATTTAGTTTTATGCATCCTATATTCATACTGGAATACTGGTGCTACCCTTCAATTAGTAGGTAGTACTAGTTACCGCAAAAGGCGTCAAATGCCAATGCAGTAAAGTTTCCAGTTGCCAGCACGATTTAAGAATTTAAGGTAATCAAATTCTTAAATCGTGGTTACCAGTTTGAGTTATCACTTGAGCCTCACATAAATGATAATAAAGTGATAATAAAAACAACATCGTGGATTGATCAATCTAGTGGCAGCAATGGAAATTTCATCTCAGAAATTTTATTATAACAGTGTACCTACAACAATCGTCGGACCTCGGACGAAGTTAACATCGTTTGTCCGGCGGATTCACGTTTATGAAAATCAACGCGTTGTCGACTTGTCGTAACTCCGAACGGCACGGTGGGACAGTGGCTCCAAGTGTTGCTTAGGCAACACCTTAAATATGGGTGGGTGGGTATTGATTGAAGAAAAATAGGAAATTGTATAGGTCGGTGTAAGTGGTATAACAATAACAGTATTATGAGGGGTAGGTCACCTAAAATTATTTGAGCAACACCAATTTTTTTATGATACACGCCACTGCGGTGGGACATATTATTGTGACCCACCGTGCAGCAAAGAGTTAAAAGTTCAAAACGACGGCGCATAACCCGTTGACAATCGTGAATTGATAAATATTTTATTGTTTGCTTTTATTTTGTTTATCAAAATCTCAACAACTAGTTCAAAACCATGAACTAAGATATACAGGACTGTATACAGAGCCTTATCAACCGGTCAGACAATGTTATGCATTGTACCTTTAAGCGGTACCTACGCTATCTGGTGACGAATTAATTTACTACATTATTATTACAGCTCGGAATTTAACGCACTTTCATATATTTTATTTTATCTACTTAAATTAAAAAGTACCTAGTTATGTATGTAGTTACTAGTTATACCTACTTTTTATAATATAAGACACAACTTTAAATATTTGTTATGAGTATGTATACTTAGGAATGTACATATTAGGAATATTTAAATTATAATTTATATTACATTATTAATGCATATTTAGCTATTTCAAAAATATTATGCATAGTATTTATTTTAATTAAATATTCCTAATTATATATCCATGTACTTAAATCATTACACGAACCATTATTTCAACATTGAAGGAATAGCATTTTCTTTAGCCTAGGTTAGTAGCAGACAACGGAATAACAAAATCAGCTGAAGAAAAATGAAACGTTATTACTATCTGTGTAGAACTAGAACTAAAGAAAAAAAAATGAATTTAATATTTTCATTTCATTAGGTTAGGCTATATCTTAGTCATGGTACAACGCTAGTAGTTGGTACAACGTCGATCTTAAACGCCGTCTAGGTACGTAAGTGCATTACATTATAATATTTGTAATGGTAATAATATATTTAATTGTTAAATGTTGTAAATTGTAATTATTATTTATTGTACCTACTTCCTATATAAAAAATATTGAGTTAAGAATTAAGATCTAAAATTCACTTGTTTAGTTGACTTTCCTATATACGATATAAGGTATCTTAATTGACAAGTAGTTTATGAGATTGAGAGCAAATTTCAATACAACTTTCATCTTATAACTAGCACATAGTAGATAGAGTACTAGAGTTAATACATTATAATATTATTTTTACATATTTGCATTTTAGTGTTTTACTTTATTAATGTAATAACTAATAACTATAGTAGGTATGACATACCTGTTAATACTTGATTTACATTAACAATAATTGTTGTGAATAGGGATATTCTGTTTTCAAGTTCATACCTACCTACCTATATAATACTGTGCAGATATTTGTGTGCATAAAAAAATAACAACAATAATTATAATTTAAAAAAACAAGAATTATAGATATTAGATTATTACTCAAGTAATGACTAATTTAGCAGATTATTTTCTTTTTCAAATTTATTTTGTTTTGATTTTATTTCTATGTTAGAGAACTGTTTATCCTTGTGTTGTAATGTAATACCTGACGATGAACATCAGTATTTCAGTTTATATTCATTACATGGAAATGTTAGTAAACTGGTATTATTTTCTAAAAAATCATCAATTGTCTCCTGAAATACACTAGGCATACTACAATACTTTGAGAAAAAAATTTCCATTTCTATTATAATATTATGAAAATGTTTATTTGGATTCCAAGCTGTTAATATATTCAGTTCTTTTGGTGCTTTGAATAATACATTTTAATTTTGTTTTTCAAAATATGACATTGATCTACACCACATCGCCTATGCATTTTGGTAATTTATCTTAATGATGGTAAATAAAATTACCAGGGAATGAAACCGCTTATGAAAAATTCGGTTACCGGGTCCGGTAGGACTCAAAAAAATGTTCGTAAGTGGTTACCGGTTTTAGGGTTTTTAGAATTAGTAGTAATTGATTACCGGTTACCAAAATGATCCCTAAAAATGTGATTACGGGTTATCGGTTGGAACGGTTTTAATTCTTCAAGATTACCGGTAACCACTTCGGAAACGGTTTTTATCGGAAAATTTTAGTTTTACTTTAATTTACACGAAACAAATATCCACTTTATAAAACGATTTAGGGCCTAAGCTAAATTAAAAAATAAATATGCCTTTAAACATTTGATTTTTTTGGTTTTTTTTATTTGCTTATAAAAAAAGATTGGATAGTGCTATTAAAAAAAGCGTGAAAATGTTTAAAAAAAAACACGAAAAATGAATTTTATAAATTTACGATTATATAAGATTTGAATGTTATTTAAATGGTGTTTTTCAATGATTTGTAATTTTGTACATACTAGTTAATTAAAAAAAAACATCCAGAAAGTAGTATTTGATAAGTTAAAAAAGCGGGTGTTTTTTATAACTTCAGACACCATTGATTTAGTGCATAGTAAGGTCCCCGCACACTGCAGCGGTTACGGCAAAATGAGTCCGGACACAATTTTACCGCCACCGCTGCAGTGTGTGGCGTCCTTAATAAATAAAAAATTTATTTAGTTATTTTGTTATTTAATATTAATTAATAGGTATTTCTTAAATTTTTTTTATTATTTTATCCGAAACATTATTTTTAAATATTGGGATCAATAAAACTATTTTTATTTATTTATTATTTTATATAAATTAGAATTTGTTAATAAACCAAGTAATAAATAAATGGTTACCAAGTAACATCTATTATAAACTATTATAAATTTAAATTAAATTTACTGCATTTTCGTCTAGTAGAAACAAATAAATGTCTTTTAAAGATAATGTGAAAATAACTATCATCCACCGGTCCATGACAATCGTCTGAGACGAACAGCGATTCCAATACGTACTAACATATTTCGTTCCATTCTGGTTATTAAGCTAGGTACCTATTTTTACAAATTTCATTAATCTCAATACTTCCAGACTGAACTTTTGGATCGGAGATATGAAGACGTGCGGATTTTCCTTGTCAGATATGCACAGCTCTGACACTAGACAATATTATACACTCGAAGGGAACGCGTTTCGCTGGAAGAATAAATAATTACGTAAGTTTTGTCCTTCTACTCTTTTGACGCGGTAGACCTAATGTAAATATTTATTGCCAGACAAACTTATATACCCGCCAGACGTGAATAGTTTTAAAAAATCCAGTTGTTATATGTGCACAAAAATTAGGATATTATGAAAATATTTTAAATTAAAATACTCTACCTACAGCTAATTAATTTTTATAATAGAATAATTTTTAAAATTTTAAATCAATGATTAGGCAATGCTTTTATAAGTAGGAAGGTAGGTATTTATACCTACCCATTAAAATAAGAAAATACATAATGATTAATGTTATTTAATATGATTTGTAAGTAGGAACATAGCAGTTTATACCTACCACTTGGTGACGATTATTTTTGTCTTATACGTTCTTCGTAATTCCGTTCCGTCACGATAATTCTAGTTTTCGTTAAATGGATCCTCCACTATTATGTCCGTATGCATAGTGAATTTATGTGTCACATTATAACACATTGTTTAACATGTCTTATGTGAAACATAAATGTTCTATCCATACGGGCTACGGGCATTAAACATTTGGGTTTTAAGAGAACACCTCAAACGCACGTTTTATTTTGGGGTTTTACGGGATATACCTATAGGAAATTTTCTTCAAATTTTCACACTTCACTATTTGATATTGTGATATTATTGGTACCTAGGTTAAGTTTCTGTTTTATAATAGATCGATAGGTTACCTAGGTATATCACATTTTTTAATTTAAATTAAGGTAATCGAGTATTGGACAGTATACCTTCGTGACTTATAATTATTCGTATCGTAATTTAATTACTAAAGAAATAAAAATTTCCCGAACAGTGTCTAGGGCCACCGGCAGGAAAATGCATTATATAGAATGTTTATAAACTTGAGGTCTAGTATGTATATGGTTAAAATTGGCATGCGACCAAGGGGGCTTGTTCTGGAAAATTAAATGATTTAATAAGGTTCGTCTCATTATTTGAATTAAACTAATTTTTAAGCGATTGTTGTGAAAATAAATTTTTAGTTTATTTCATTCAACACGCTCATCTTAGTTTTCTAGTACCTCTAGATTTCTCATGAAATTCACATCGATCATCTCAGAGCTTTCATATTCAAAACCATAAAAATATACATTTTTATCTTATTTCAATCTTTTTCATCGATTTCACTTTTCCAGAACAACCCCCCGGAAATAGAAAACCAGAATATATTACAGATCTCAAAGTTTTCTGTAAAGAACATATGATATTATATCAATAGACCATATTATACGGGATGTAACAGAAATATCTGACAAAAAAATAAATTATATGCTACTTAAACGTATGACAAAAATTGCTAATATTACGTGATAAGTAAACAATTTAAGAAATATACTCACGTCAGCAAATTCCCAAAAATAATATATTTAAAGAAGTTATTATATTTTAATCAGATTCACAAATTGGCTATTTTGAATTGATCTAAAAATATTTAAAACAAATTTAAAATTTTTTATTTTCAGTCATAAAAAATAAAAATAATTTTTTGTTTATTATACGTGTAGCGCGAGTGACAATAAATTATATAAAAAAAAAAAAACTTTAAAATTTTGTTTATAGCAAAAGTATTATGGCATTTGTCAGATGTCGGTGGGACAGCCTGTACATACTGAGGATAAGTTCTATGGATTTATAATATATTTATGTCATCTATGGCAATCGCCAATTGCCGACATTCGGCGGGGACGATTCACTATTCTAATAATTGCAGTGAACAAAAAAATAAAACAAGCCAACAATTGACGGACAGTTCGTTAAGCAGTATAATATCATAATATAACATGAACTTTCACATTTTGTAACGTTTAGGTTATTTTCATAAAATATTTCTATACTTTCTAGTTTCAATACGGATGGAGATAACTGTTTCTTCGGCGGCAGCGTGTGTTGCAGTACAGCTAGGTTTCACCGGAAGAGTCGATGTTTACGCGTAAGTTTGTTTTCATATTATTTTGGGGCTTAAATTAAATTTTTAGACTTGAATTAAATATTTATTGTCACGGAAAATCTGTAAAATCTGTAAAATCTGTGTTACTCGGTAACGTAGAAGCATATACGTTACTACCTACCAAAGGCGCAATGTATAATAAATAATAAATTATACGTCAGTTCGAACAATCCAAACGCTATCTTCGTTTTATCACGACCGGTTTAATACGCGTACCTTATTTGCCTATACTATTCGCCGGGTAACACCTTAGATATGCGCGAAGTATTTATAACAATATAATGTTATTAATCTTTATATTTTGTATAAATTATACACCCATATTTTACAATTATATATTTTAGTATTTTACCATAATTATTATTTTAGATTTTAATATTTTATGATGGTAAAGGTATGTCTAAATATTTAATGTCATAACCATTTATTGCTGGTAAATTTTTTTCCCAAACCTGAAGTTTAATTTAAGCATTAAGAGTATGTCAATTAACAAACGTAACTTTTATTTTTCCACTTGATATGTATATCATTGGCACCTACGTATACTGTTTCACACCTAAAATACAAAAGTTTTCTAGGAGTACCTAGTCAACTGTCAACTGTCTATCCTGACCACAAAAAAAATTATTACGTTCCAAAATAATTTAATAAACAAATTATAGATATTTAAAAAAATTCTAAAAAATAGACTACTTGACCTATATACCCGCTAGACGTAGAGTAGTTTTTAAAATCCAGTTGTTATAGGTGTACAAAAATTAGGATATTATGAAAAATACCTTAAATTATAATACTTTGCCTACAACTGTTAATTTATTGTTATAGTAGAAAAATTTTTAAAATTTGAAATCAATGATTAGGCAATGCTTTTATAAGTAGGAAGGGGGGTTTTTATACCTACCTAATAAAATAAGAAAATACATAACGTCATAGCGATTAATGTTATTTAATATGATTTGTAAGTACATAGCAGATTATACCTACCACTTTGTGACGATTATTTTTGTCTTATACGTTCTTCGTAATTCCGTTCCGTCACGATAGTTTTAGTTTTCGTTAAATGTGAAACATACATTTTCTATGCGTATGGGCTACGGGCATTAAACATTTGGGTTTTAAGAGAACACCTCAAACGTACGTTTTATTTTGAGAGTTTAACAGGATATACCTATAGGATATTTTCTTCAAATTTTCACTATTTGATATTGTGATATTATTTGTACCTAGGTTAAGTTTCTGTTTTAGAATCGATCGATAGGTTACCTAGGTATATCACATACTTTAATTTAAATTCTGATAGTCGAGTAATGGACAAGTAACTATTATAATTCGTATCGTAATTTAATTACTAAAGAAATTTAATTTCTCCAACAGTGTCTAGCGCCACCGTCAGGGGAATGCATTATAGAATGTCTACCTAACCTAACCAATAGTTGATACATTTTAACAAAATATAACATATAACTATATAAGTATCAATGAAATTATTTTAATATAATATATACAACAATGTACTATACATACATAATGTTACTGATAAAACCTAATAAGCAGCAGCAAGTAGTATTCTCACTGTGGCGAATGAAAGTTAGCTATATCGCAATGTAAATTCATTTAATTCAATAAATTATCAGTTTTAAAAATATAAAATCCTTTAAACCGATGAGACAAAGTTTAAAAATAAGTTAAGTGTATACATATAAGTGTATAACATATTAATTTAAAAAATAAAATTCCATCAAACTTAATTAACAAACTAAAAATTATTATACCATTAGTCATTAGTCATTACCGTTTTAAATAAATTATGATAGTAAATAGGTAGCCAATTATATTATCGAAACATTATTTTATATTCAATATTTTGTATAATTTGAACACCTTGCTAACACAACTTTACTTTATACATTTAAACATTTATGCTTTCATATTGAAGAATAAATAATAAATAAATGTTACTATTTTAGCAGTAGGTATAGGTTAGATTATGAATAATTTTATACACTTTAATTTAATTATACGATCTTTTTATAACATTACTACATTAGTGTTTCTTTTTTTATTTATTCAAAAGTAGTAAGTTAGATTTTTTGATAATGTAGAACTTAAACTTGCTAATATATTAGTGACATCTTCATTGTTTATTTGAACATCTGATTCACATGTTGTAATCATTAAATCTTCCAAATGTTCTTGAGAAATAGTTGTACGTAAACGGTTTTTGAGAATTTTTAATTTTGAAAATGTTCTCTCGGGGCTCGTACTAGATACAGGCAATGTACAAGCTATTTGTAAAGCTAAGAACTCTGTTGGGAATATGCTTCCTAATCCAGAAGTATGGCAAACTTGAAATATATTGAGTATACTTCCTAATTTTTCACAACTTTGTTTTCGTCTCCAAATGGCTCTGTCTTCATCATTGCTTGATTCGTTATCTTGGGCACTATCATTTTTTTCTGTTTCAATATCTTTATGAAGAAAATTTAAATTGGAATGCATGGCAATGTCAATTGAAAAAAAGTTTAGAGAATTGAATATACTCACTTCTTAAAACTTCAAATTGTATATGTTTGTTATATATTGTACAAAATACCTTAAAAACATCTTTTTGTCATCATTTTTTATTTTTAGCACCCGATTTATTGAAAAATATGAAATGTCTTTTAATAAGCCCTGAGATGTTGAATTAAAATGGTTTTTAATTATCGTTGAATGTTTTCCTTTACATTATATTATCTGCCAAATCAATACCACTACTTTGGTCAATCCCACAACTGTCGCCGACGTTAACTTCTAAATTTTAGCCAAAATTGAAATTGAGAAAAACAAAAAATTAGATAATACACTGAATAATTTACTTACAATGTTTTTTTTTTAACATTATTACCTATTTACTAAGAACAGAAAATAAAAAATAATAGAATTAAAATTCTTTTGATAAAATTAAGATTGAATATCATTATTTGTATATATATTATTTTGATAAAAATAAATATATATTAAAGTTTATGTACATATTATTTATGTATAAAATATTAATGTACTAAAGTTAAAATTCAAAATTCACCAAATACATCTTAAATCAAATTAACCAAATAATTATAGTATAATATTAATAAAGAACTCACAATAATAATGTTACATAATTAAGTATAAAAAATAAAAATCGAGTAAAAATGTAAAATAGTTTTTAATTTTTTGTTAATTTTTAACTAGTTTAAAAAATAATTGTTTATGTAATAACATATTGTAAATAAAATATATTATAATATATAACCTAATTACTTACATAATATGGGCTATGATAATTATTTATATAGATACAACTATTATTTAATATTTAATGTTATTACCTACTTAAATTACTAATTTATATAATTATATCTATAAATTAGGTATTCAATAAATCAAGTATTTACAAAGAAAAATAAGTACCTACATAGATTCTATAATATTTATTAACCATCAGACTATAAAAAAAATAAATATTAATTTATAGACAAAATTAAACAATATTAATAAAAACAATACTTACCTAACACAAAAGTTTCATCAATTTTTCTTTTTTTTTGAAAATATGATCACAGGTTTATACAAATTACAATTACGCCTGTTAAATTATAACTTGATATTATATTATTATACATCCCAGTGCCAACAAGCACCCACCCACCCAAGTTAGGTGGTTCATTTGAACCACCTAAAGTACGTACTCGGCGCCACTGACTACAACATTCTAGCAGAGTCTGAAAAAATTTGGTCCCACGACTCTGATCACATAAACTTAAAATACTAAACTACGGGTCTGAAATTTAGTTTATAATGTATGTATATTGTCTCATTCTCATTATAAGGTAATGTGTATATATATCGGATAATACAGTTTGTTTGTGTTCTTCACAGTCAAATCTAAAAGAGATTTTCTTTTTTAAAAAATCTTCATATGCCTCTTCAAATACATTTTGAGTCTTTAAATTTAGTGAAGGACATTTCTAGGGATTTTATTATTCTAAATAGATTGCTGTTAGGATGAGAAAGATATCCTCTACTTTTAGCCATTACCAAATCTGCATTATTACCGTAAGCTGTTGTATTCAGATTTTTGAAACTAGAAGCACATACTTGGCATTTAGTCTTTGCAGTTAATCGCTTGGCCATATATATAAAAAATTAAACTAAATGTTAGTACTATGTTAATCAATAATTATTTATTTAAAGCTTGTTTTTTACTTGTATAAAAACATGCCCTGCTAAATAATATACCACACTGTCGAAAACAGTAGAATCAGAATAGTCGTGTTCTTGAAAAATTTCATCAACATCCCAATATCCTTCATCTGAAATAGTATTCAATTTTTCTTTTAGATTCTCAATTTTTTCTTCTCTTATTGAAGTGTTTGCAGGGTCTTTAGTAATCTATTTTAAATCCGCTATTGTTATAAAAGGAGCATTGTCTAAAAATATTTATATTTATAATTTATATAATAGATACATACTCATACATATATTACTATATTAGTTTATTTATTTAGTTTTTATTTATCTTCAAATATCATACAATTCCCACTTTTAGGGGGCTTAATCAATGAAAATACTGAAAGCATTCTATAAAGTTGGAGGAAAGAAGGACAAGAAGGATGGTCGTTTGGACCAGCCACTTGTCGTACAATTCCAAAAAATTCCTGTAAAATAAATATTAGTTTTAATGAAAACATTATTTAGAATAAAAATAGTGTAAGTATGTCCATTATACTATTTAATTTAAATTATATTTACTTCCAAACGATCTTAAATCGTGCTCAAGACGCTCGTGATAATGATCGGTTATATGATAATGGTTTTGTGTCTTTGTGATAAGAAAAACTGCTCCGAGGGGGCTGTCTCTAGACGCTCGTAATAATGATCGGTTATATGATAATGGTTTTGTGTCTTTGTGATAAGAAAAACTGCTCCGAGGGGGCTGTCTCTAGACGCTCGTGATAATGATCTGTTATATGATAATGGTTTTGTGTCTTTGTGATAAGAAAAACTGCTCCGAGGGGGCTGTCTCTAGACGCTCGTATACAGGACTGGACATGAGATGAATTATATTGTGGTTATGAAATGAGTACAACAGGCGGTGTTCGGACTTCCTAAGTCCGTGACAAAATTATTACTATCGTCTATCGACTATAAACTAAAACAAAAAATAAATAAAAATATGTTCATCAATCAATGTGCAAATACGAAATTTACATTGTAGGGTCATTAATCAATCATATTATACTTTTTGCCTGGGTAATAACAGTTTAATTGAGAATATTTACTACGGATTATTACGGACATATTTTCTGGAATCCTTTGGTTTAACTGGTGCTCTTCTGGTCCACGTTTCGGGTGGCCGACGATTCTTCAAAGCCGCATTTTATAAGTTTTCGAATCCCCTCGTCTCGTTCCTTTTGTATCTTCAAACGATTATCACTATTCGTTTTCTCGTAATCCTGCAGCACTTTTTGATTAAATGCCCCGTATATGATACCTCCAATTAGCATGCTCCACCGGGTTGCTCGAATGAAAGGTGCGATGTTAACTGGACTTTTGAAATTTCTGACCATTATTATTTTTATTTAACGCTCGGCAGTTTTTAATTTTTTCCTCGGTATCTGTGTAGGTAATATTATTACATACAATACGGTTATCGCGTACCAAGTGGTTTGAGTGAATATAAATACGAATTAATGGATAACTAGAATAGGAAAATAATAACAATTGTACTAAAATAAACAGTTTGCTGTTGGTAGGTAACATTTTTTAATATTAGCCAATATGTATAGTCGTCATGTATCTATGGTCCAGGGTTAGTTTTTTGATTGTGACTGATGGGTGGCGTGATTTCAGCTGTTGGAATTCATAACGTGGACACACCTACTACAGACACAATAGTATTTATTAATTAAATTAATTAATAACTCGTAAACATATCTGAATATTCATAATCTAGCGTATATGAATATTATGATGATACATATTGCAATATGTGAATCACATGTGATTGTAATAATTATATTATGTAAGTTATAATAATACTATATAAATAATTGAGTAAGTTTTATATTAATTGTACGCACGTGGGACTGAAGAATCCATCTACATAAGTTAAACGTACTTGCAATCATAAATTGGAATGGAATTTTTTTGTTTTTTTTTTTCAGTAGACTCTGCGTATTTGTTTTTACTGTTATAGTATACTATAGCTAGAACGGTGTTATTATCAGCTCGTGCATTTTTAAGGGGTTTGATGTAGGCAATATCAACGAAATTTTAAAATTTAAATACCTTTACTTTAAATGAGGTTTTTGAATACCTATTATTATTTCAGAGTGATTTGCAAGTGATCTCTTATCTGTATCATTATTAGGTGTTGCGTGAATCCAAAATTATATAAATAAGTCGGTAAAATTATTCTTACTTAATTATTTTAAGTATAAATACTTATAAGTTATAAATATTATGTCTATTGTGTAATGATATGCTCACATACCATTATTATAAATTAAATAAAATTGTATTGAGTAATAAAATAACGTCCAGACTGTCGCTTGTAGAAATCGAACATCCCTAATAAAACCGTTGTCATTGACAAATAAGTACAATACCCATTATGCGATCACGAATTAAGAAGTCGGCACGTACCGGCGTCCAGCGGGACGCAGGGCGTGCGGAGTTCTTATATGCCGCTAGAGAAAATGTACGGTAAAAAGGTCCTTGCCGCCGAAGAGAAATTTAGTTCGGGGAAGTGTAAAAAGCCTTTGATAAATACCGCCTATTTCTCTCTGGTCGGCATATCCGTGTCGTCCCTTCAGAAGTGCATGAGCACCTATCACGAGTGCATGAGCACCTATCATCAGTGCATGAGCATCTATCATCAGTGCATGAGCACATATCACCAGAGTAACAACCTCTCAAGTACCAGAAACCGATTTCGACGAGCGACAACTGGACTCCTTATGCGAGCAATAATCAGTGCGTTCTTTAATTCAATTTTGTGTATTTGAAGTTTTACCTTATTTCATTTAAAAACCTAAAACTCCTACAATATCATACAGATACAACTGCGAATCAGGTAAGGCATTTAATATAATATTTTATATTGATTGCAGTCATAAAATTATACATGCTTTTTACATAAAATTATTTTGTACGGTGTATTTAATATAATTCTCGAATACACGATCTCGAGAGCCCTCCGAACACCTGGAGGAAGGTAATAGCTTATATTTAATATCCTAACGTCTGATTTTAATATAAGTATCGACAGGAGTCGTACTTATATTGTATTTCTTTTCTGATTTAAATATAATTATCGACAGGCGTCGTAATTATATTTATATTTACATTTTTTTTCATTTTTTAAGTTATTACAAAGGTCTAATAAGCAGTTTTTAGGGTAGGAAGGTGTTGAAAATCTTCTGTCTGCTGACCACAATGTATAATTACTATAATTATAATATTCAATAAAGTATTATGGACTAGGCCATTAGGGTAACTAATAATTATATAATAACATTGATAATCAATGCTAATTATAATTGATGTTGTACATTTAAATTCATTCAGTTATCAATAATAGTTACTTTTACCACAAATTCTAGTGGGTTTCTCTCTTTTAGAAGGGATAGTTTGGTTGGTTTGTACCCATAATTATATTACTTTCTAAGTACGTCTGAAACAAGTTTTACTGCATCTAATCCTGTAAAATGAAACTGGTGTAGTTAGTTGCAGCTGAGTGTATTTTATAAACATTTTAATAAACTAAAACATGATGGAAGAGTTTATTTTTTTATTAATTATTCCCTCCGGGAACGTGGCCTCAAATGTATTTAACATAGACGTGGCCTATCCGTATCTTTATTATCTATGGACTCCATCCATAGCATGGATTAAGGTGTCAACAATCAAAGGTTCAACTTGATAATCAAACACTTAAGTTCGGCAACCTGCAACTCAGGATCTTTTTATTCAAAGTGTCCTAATAAGTCATAAGAAGGTTAGTTAGGTTAGGTTAGGTCCTAAACCTATGGTAAACCTATGGTTAGTTGAAGCTATGGTGATGATGGACGACTATCAAGACTGGTCGTGAGCTTTGCGAAGATCTTTTTCTACTAACTATCAAGGTTTTCGATATTGTAAACATAACAATGAAAGAAAATATTTAAATATTGTTAATTTGGTTCGGTTAGGTAAGGATAGGACAGGAAATTAGACGTTAACTAATTATCATAGTTTTTAACACGGTCTTAAAGACTGTCAGCTAGAGTTGTACCAGTATAGTTATTAAAAACTTAAATACAGCCAACATTAAATTATGATGTTTTTACCACGACAAATTATAAAATATAAAAAAATATTATTTTATTAGGATTTTATAATGTTTTCAATACTCATGAGTTTTTGTAAATAGAAAATGTATAAAATCAATAGTTTTAATTTAAAATATGGTTTTGTGTTTTGGTGTCCTATTGTCAAAAAATTCTCAAGATTTCTTTCCCACATTTTTTTACATTGTACTAAGTATACTTTTTTTCCGCACATATTTACAAAGACTAAAACAGATATCTGACTATGTTTTTATTTGCACTTAGTTTTTAAAGTTTGTAATTTAATATTGACTGTAGACCCAGCCAAACACAATATTATTTTAAATTAAACATTATTTTACATCCTTAATAAATTACATTCATTTTTATACATTTTCTAATACATATATTACGGTCATACACATCTGATCATAATAACTGTTCGTATTATTATAATGTAAACAATACCTAATTTTTGGAATGTAGTTATTAGGTACTGTTGTATTTAGCTTCCAGCGTATTCTTTTGTTTAGTGTTATTTCACCCAGGTTTCTCAAACAATTTTTTTTTCAATTCATTGAATTCTAATAGATTGATTTGTATAAATATATTTCAACATTAACCGGTTATACCTAGGAGTACACTGAGTACCTGTGTACATACTATATAATTTGAAAAGAGGCTGTCTCACGTTCACCATTCAATTTAATTTTTATATATTTGACTTTTTTGATTTTTTTATATATATCTTAATTTAAAACATTTAAAAACTGTTTAAGATTTTAGTCTGAACTCTTTAATGTGTGGTTTTACTATTTAAATTTTTGCCTGCGGGCGCCCAGAACTTCCTTCAATTTTTTTTTTTAATAATGTGACTCTAGTTGAATTTTTGTGTAGACTTGAACATTGATAACCTGGTGCCATATAAATATTTCTTCTTTTATAAACTAAATATTTTGAATAGTTTTTCTATATAAAATTCTGGGCATTTTTGTTTGTACTTTGTAATGTGTATTCCTAAAGTAAAATTTGATCTAAATTTTTTTTTGGTTTTCTAAAATGCATTTGCCTGCGGGCGCCAACAAATCCCTTCAATTTTTTTTTTTAGCAATGTAACTCTAGTTGAATTTTAGATTCTGAGTACACCGATGAATGTATTGATTTTACAATGATGTTTTTTTTTAAATTTTTTTTTGTATCCGTCATCACCTTTTAGGACAGTAAAAGTTCTTGGATTTTCTTCAACACTAACTTTTCTGATAGGATACCCCCTGTATTATCATTCTTTAGTAAGCTTATCAATTTGAATAGTTTTTCTGTTTGAAATTCTGGACATTTTTGTGTGTACTTTGTAATGTTTATTCCTAAAGTAAAATTTGATCTAAATTTTTTTTTTTTTCTAAAATGTATTTGCCTGCGGTCGCTGACACCTCCCTTCAATTTTTTTTATGATTTTAACTCTATATGAATTTTTTGAACATTGATTACCTGTTGCCTTATGAATAATATCCTTCTTTAATTAACTAGATATTTTGAATAGTTTTTTTCTGTATAAGATTCTTGGCTTTTTAGTTTGTACTTTGTAATGTGTATTCCTACATTATAATTTTTTCCACTTTTTTTTTTTTCTTAAATGCATTTGCGTGCGGGCGCCAGCACCCTCCTTCAAATTTTTTTTTTTAGTTACGTATCAAGTTGAATATTTTGTATGGACTTGAATATTGATAACCTGGTACCCTATGAATAATCCATCATTAATGAACTAAATATTTTGAATAGTTTTTTTTTTGTTTATGATTCTGGACATTTTAGTTTAAAATTTGTAATGTGTATTCCCACAATATGATTTATTTAAAATTTTTTTTTTTTTTAATATGCAATTGCCTGCGGGCGCCCACATCTCCTTTTCAATTTTTTTTATGAATTTATCTTTAGGTATTGAATTTGTATACATTTTTTAAACATTGACAACCTGGTGCCCTATGAATAATCCATCATTAATTAACTAAATATTTTGAATGGTTTTTTTTGTTTAAGATTCCGGACATTTTAGTTTAATGTTTGTAATGCGTATTCCCACAATATAATTTATTTAAATTTTCTTTTGTTTTCTAAAATGCATTTGCCTGCACCTCCTTCAATATTTTTTTTTAGGAATGTAAAATAAAAAAAAAATAATAATTAAAATATAAAAATTTTAAATAATTAAAATATTTATAATATTTTTTTATTTAGGGAGTCGCTCAATAATATTTAAATATTTTCACCTATAATCAAGTACGATGACTTGTAGGTAACTAGAGTCTGAGTGAATAGGAAGTGTGTGGTATGGCGAAGATAAGGAAAGATGTCAACAGGATTTTAGAATGTTTGGCGTATGAAAGGGAAAGACGAAATCCCCCTGCAGTGCCCAGCAGAAAATAATTGTATAGGTACGCTGTAGTTATTAAGACAATAAGCTTTATCTAAATCTATAAAAATTATATTAGAAATTTACAAAAAGCACACATATGATATACATAATTTTAAATGTTATACAATATAAGAGACATAAATGGCAGATTAAATCGACTAGTGGTGATACATTTTTTACTTACAATAATTGCTATTTTAGTTTCTAATATTAGAAAATCAAAAAATTTAAAAAAATTTAAACTTTAAAGTTAATAAAATTATGTGATGATGTAAAATATTAAAATACTCATCTAAATAAGTAAGTCGAATATAGTAAAGGTACTAAGTTAAAGACATATTATGGTGAGGAAACGTGAATTTTTTTCTTCGGTTTCTAAATGTATGTGGTCTGATTTAAATGAAACTTTGTGAGTGCTTGAGCATAGTGAGTTTAAAAACCATATTATAAGATGAGTCTTAAGGTTGAAATTTTCAGTAAGATTTATTAATGTGTTATTTTATGAACAGAATATGAATACTGTATATGAATTTCTGGATTGAAGAATAATTATAGTACATTACCTACTTTTATATTACTACCTAGTACCTAATAAATTGTTTTAAAAATGAATTTTTTTCTATATGTAACTTACATAATAGTTGGTATACTATAAAAAATACAGTATACATTTACATACCTTGACTTCTTTTTTTTTTAAAAAAAAAAAAAACAATTAAATTAAAATACCATATTTAGGCACCAATAAAAATTGTAAATGAACACTTTGAGGTGATAATAGATATGCATATAATTATTAAATAGCTAAATTTCTTTCGATATAACGAATGTCTCTAACGAGTTTGCTAAACTGTGAAGGGTCTAGAGAACAAATATGATCCGATCCCTTCATATTTCTGTCCAGTGTGATATGTCTTTCAATAATCTGAAACAATATTAATATAATAATTACAATAATCAATTAATTTTTAATGACTTCGATAAGAATTAATCGTAATTTATAATATTACATAATTTTTTCTCAGGATCTACATATAATATAATTTCATGATGGTATAAATACTATTATTACTCAATTGAGTATTTGAGTCAATAGTCAATACTATTGGCTAATGTCAAATACTTATACTTATAATGAGTATCTTTTATGATGAATACATCTTACGTTAAATAATTGGTAACCACTCCGAATAACAACAATATTTTTAAAGTATAATAATATATTATACTATATAGGTTTTGGATATAGAAAATAATATAATATATAAAGGGTTGTAAAGTTGTAACGCGCGGGAAATTGTATGAATGTATTTTTAATGTATGAATTGTTGTAAATTTAACAACAGATTAAACAACTAATAAGTAACAACTATCAATATTATGTAGCATTTAAATCCAGATGAAGACATAAGGGTAGGAGACTATCAGAAGTGTTAAACGGCGCGGGAGTAAATACCACATGACATGTTGCTGTTCTACTCTGCTCATCTGAATTTATTAATAACTACGATCAATAAAAAAAAATTCGATACCTAGGTATTCAATTTATGGATTATTTAATAAATAAATTATAGATTATGAGAATTTGAAAAAATATGGATTTAAATCATATGCGCCTTTTAAAAAACTTAAATTTAAAAAAGTTTAGGCACCTATATATATAAAAAAAATGTTTATAATATTAGCACTATGCAATAGTATGCATAGTGCATACATGTAATACATAATATTAATTATTATATAGTGGGAATATAAAACAGATTTTAATAGAACTTAATAATTAATATTACAAAATATTATACATAGATGCTGTCTAAACAGACACCTCACTTGACGGTAAAATTTTAATGTCCTGATAAAAATAATAAGGTATTTTAACATATTTCAACCTATCCATAATACTCTATTTATATTTATGTTTGAACTGGAAAAAATCTTATCATTGAACTTATCGACAATATACTATATAATATCACTGCACTCATATCCGTTTTCGATAAAATTACTGTCACCTGTCGGCGAATCGGGAAAATTGAAACTTTATTATAAAACGGGTATAATTTGTTGGCGAACCGAGACGTCGGCAAACTAGACTGTCGGAAAAATGGGAATGTTTAAAAATAATTTAACACTGGCGAATTGGGATTCGGCAAAGTGGGTATGAACCGTCTGTATATTGTATACCTACTATACTCCCATAATCCCCGTTTCATATTCTTACTTTGGCACCGAGTGCTACTGACGCAGCTGTCAGAGAAGAGCCCACTTCGTGGCCGGAATAACCAATGATCGTGTTCGGAAAAGTCTTGCGGAGCGTCTTGATCATGTTCAGATTGGCCTCATCCGGCGGTGTCGGGTACGCGGATACGCAGTGTAACAGTGCGAAATAGTTATGGTACCGGCTGACTGTCTCGTAAGTGATTCGTATGTCAGCCAGCGTCTGCATGCCGGTAGATATGACCAACGGGACGTAAGCCTTAGCCGCCTTTTCCAATAACATAACATTGCCTGATTCGCCCGAACCGATTTTCACGAACGGCACTTTGAGGTTAACGATGAAATCAAATGAAACCTGAAGAAAAACGGATATATTTATATAAGAATACATTTTATATTATATGTTAACTGGATAGTGCCCGATAGTGACGAACGAGGGTCACATCGACACATCCCCCACCCTAAAGTATCTTCATTATATTGTTTATTTCATTTACGATATGTTTGAACTGTTTAAAGTATACGCGTATTTTATATCTTATAAGAAATATAACAACACATGAGTTAAACCCTTTGAAAAAAATTCTATGTGCGCCACTCTATACATACTACAAATATATATAAGTGCAAATAAGTGTTTTTTTTTTATTCATACTACGATTACCTACGATATTTAAAATATAGCAGCAGTATAAGTGAGATTAACCGTAACAATTTGAGTAATGTAAAAAATTAGAAATTTGTAATATAATAATATAAATTTATGCTGATAAATTGTGTCAACTGATTTACCGGGTCCATTGCCGATGCAGTGAAATGAATTCCAACTTTTTTTACTGCATACCTCCGCAGTTCCTTGTATTGATCTTCACTAAACTCTAGGAAATTCTTGTGTTCACCGTAAGTCGCACCGAAAGAATTTTTACTGTTGTACAATCTATTTCTGGCCAACAACGTAAACTTTTCGTTTATGCAACTTTTTTGAAATTTTACACAGTCCGCACCACATTTCTAAAATAATTCAAATCATAAGATTTATATAGTATACACAATAGTACAAATATCTACTATACAAAAAATTAAAAATACATATTATAGATTAGGTACTTACTTTGGCCAATTTTATCAATTTTTTAGCCATCATTATATCACCTTGATGATTTTGTCCTATTTCAGCGATAATATAACATGGGCTTTTAAAATTTATGGATCGGCCAAGATCGATTTCAGTTATATATTCGGTATACTCTGGTACTGGATCATCGTATGGCATATAATTCGTATAGTGTTGCAGTCTAAAGTTATTATAATATAAATAAGTTTCGATTAATACAATTAACATAGGTACAAGATACAAAAGTACAATGAAAATATAAAATAAGTAAGCTTAATATTTTCAATACAACAGCTATCCATAGATCTTACATTCTAACATTTAACATGTTCATAAATATAATAATTCACCATAGTAGTTCGCCATAGTCTCTAAATTATTACATTAGTCTCACAACAGTCTCATTTGTTTAGGTTTCGTCTTATGGAGGCTAATAACTTCCGTTGAATTTGGATGAAATTATTAGTATTTAGTGTTATACAATATAAATAAAATGCAATAAATAAAAATAGGTAATTTATTAACATTATTTTTAAACATAATTACATAACAAATACTCGCTGACTCAAAATTACAGTTAGTTAAGTTAAATTTTTTAATCTAAATTTTAAATATATTCTGCAAATATAATTATTTTTTATTTGTAGAATAAGTAGAAGTGTGGGAAAATATCTAAATGGTTATATATTGTATACATTTATAAAATAAAATATTGTATGCTCTAAATCGACTAAATCTAAAATTACTGTAGAGTGTAATTACTAATTACCTACTATTTATTCGCTAATCGATATTGAGTATAGACTGTATGGTGTATAACGACTAAATTATATAGTTTTATAAATATAAACTATAAAGAGGGGCGAAACTACGATTTTTACGCTAGGGGAAAAACTTAAAATTACGTCCAATCATAGACCAAGACTGAATGACTCTTCCCTGAACGATTATTTTCTAATAATTAGCACAATTAAATGTATTTATTAAAATATTTAGTAGTTTATCGTTGATGTATATTTTGGTTACAACATAAAAAAATAACATATTCAATATTGTATCAACTATTAATTTTAAATAGGTACCTATTTAAAATCCAATCATATTAAAATATTTATTCAAATTATGAATAAGATTTTATTTTTAAGTCTGATTTCACTCAGTATCTTAAAAATTACATCGTAGTTTTCAAGTATTGTACATAATGCATAATCTTACTGTTTTTGGAACTTTGACTGATGCCTGGATGACCAAATGATGAATCTCGAATTATTATAGAACACTAACGACAAATGTCATATAAAGTAAATGACAAATGGGAAAATGCATTTATCATTGTGATAATTTATACTATTTTAATTTATATGATTTAATTTTGTTTTCTTTCCTTCATATCACATTATCGTCATATCATCAACAATCATTTATGTGAAGTAAAAATAGTGTTCTAACTTCTAACACTGAAATACTAAACATAGGCCCATAAGAAAATAATCCCGGGGATCAATCCTCGTCATCCCCCCACCCTAGTTCCACTATAGGCTATACATAATACATTATAGTTATACAGGGTGATTCATTAAGCGTAAAACACTCATTATCTCAAAAAGTATTAATGTTTTTGAAAATATTTTTTACATAATTTCAAGTTGTTAAAAAACTATGTTTTTATTAAAAAAATTATATTTTAACCTTATAATTTTTTAAGTTTTTTACTTTTTTGAATGACAGCATAGAGTTTTAATTTCCTATTCCAAAGGAGAATATTTTTCTAAGTATTTTGATACATAAAAATCGAATTTATAAGTATTTGAAGTTTAGACAAGCGGAGTAGTGGACAAACATTTTACGGGGTAACCCCATACCACTCCACTCCGCTCATCTAAACTTTAAATACTTATAATTCATAACTACTTGTCCTAAATTCATTTTTATGAATAAAAATACTTAGAAAAATATTCTGCTTTGGAATATGAAATTAAAACTCTATGCTGTCATTCAAAAAAGTGAAAAACTTAAAAAATTATAAGGATAAAAAATATTTTCAAAAACATACTTTTTGAGATAATGAGTGTTTTACGCTTAATGAATCACTCTGGTATAATAAAAACTACAGAATTAGTTTTTTTAATTATCCCAATGAGACACATGAGTAATGATTGGTATAATTTATTTAAATTAAATAGTTTTTTTTATCTATAAATTCAAAATACAAACTAATAAAAAAAACACATGGGTATTTAGTATTTACGTATTATCCGGTCTACCTGCTAAACTTCACTAAACTTCCATTATAATTTATAATACCATCAGTGGCGTATATACAAATTATTTTCACTATGGGCCAATTTTGGCAATTTATCACTATTCAAGTATAGCACGATTGACATAGCCACAACTATGCATATTTTGAAAAATGATTATAATATATTTATATATATAATAAATGTACTCTTAGAATATATTATACTGACACAGCTAGGTTCAAAAATATTATAGCCGTATAAGAATAAGTAATTTTAATAATAATAAGTATTATTACTTATAAGATATTTGCCAAAAAAATTTCATTAATTAAATTAAACTATAAAGACATAACAAATATTAAATGAACAAACCAATAAATAATAATATTATTAACTATAGGAAAAAATTGTGTTATACCTATAAAATAATATTATTAATTGTATGCCTATTATTTCATTGGATTAGGATTGATTTTCGTAACGTGTTTTTCTCTCAAAATTTATTTTATTTTATGTTTTCTGGAAATCATTTTTGATAATAAAAACTACTATAATAATATAAGTTAAACTAGTATTGTCTGTTAAATTGTCAATTGATACCTACAGATAATCCGGATGATATATAATTTATAATTTATAAGTACCTCAATATAAGATGTTAACTTAAAAAATATCATACCCATCAAAATCAGAAACAAAAATTGGATCATCTTCATCAACTTCAGATAATAACTGTCGACCGATTACTACTGGGAAGTAAAATCCACACATGCTCTGTGTGTCACTAACTTTGATTTTCATATCTTCCGCTTTTAATATGGATCCACGCTCTAAATTTTTTGCAGCTACAACGCTTTTGAACAACTTTTTGAAACATGGTAGTTCAGATGGGGAGAGTTTGTCTTTTTTCCCTGTTCCTAGTGCAACTTCAACTGTCCTAATATTAGTCACCATAGTACGAAAGTCTCGAGTGGAGATAGACATCGCGTGATCGTATCCGATTGATTTATCGTCCAACGTAAACTTGCAAGATATCGCCTATAATATTAACAATTATTTAAAAAAAAATAAAAATAACTGACAACAAAAAAAGAAATTTTCTTAAATCTATTAACTCTTCGTATATATTGTAACATATGTGTATTATAGGTAGTTATTTATAAAGTTATTACATATAATATAATATATATTATATATGATATTTTTTTTTTTTTAGTAATGTTCCATCACAAAGCCGGTTGTCAGCCGTTGGGTGAATATTGACGCCTTAAATTTAACAACTTTATCACAAAACAAGTCAAAAATCGATGAAAAACTAAAAATATTAGTTCGAGTGTGAAATTATCTATAAGTAATTTGTTCAATGATGTTCAATCAAACTGTCAGTAAAATTATAATAACGAAACGATTATATAATTATTAACATTATACATTAACGTCATAAAAAAATCACAAATTTAAATACATAATATTATATACAAATTAATTAATTATAAAAAAACTTTTTTTTTTTTGTCTCGTTAGGTATTACCTACGTTCTAGAGCAGAAAACTTGCCCTAATCTCAACAGTGACATAGGGCCATTTCTGCTAGCAAATTTAATTTAGTTGGTACTTAGTTGGGGTTAAACAATACTTCCCACTTCGCAGTATTTTTCTTAATACTTTGAAATAACTTATAATTAATAAACCATAGAGTAAAAACGGGAAATTTACATAATACCATGGTTTTCACCAAAATAAATTATATTTTCTTTTGTATATCGAATGACGAATAAGCACTACCTAAACACTATTCTCATTACCTCCCCCCCACCGTCTTAAATACAGCCCTGCTTTTAGGTAATGGTTGTCATATAAATAAAGTTAAATTAATTTATGTTTAAAAATAATTAAGTGCATATATTGCCATACTATATATTATTTATATATATAAAAGAGAGTTAGAACCAAAAGGAGTTGAACAATCACAATTTTGTAAGGGCAACAACCAACAGTTACAGTTAAATAAAATATAAAACATTTAACTTCTTAATTTTAAACTATTGGTTGTTTTATTGATATAAAAATTACTTTTATTCCGATAGCAATAACCACTTCAGGAAGACACGTGCTTATTTCTTGAAATTCCCAAAACTGGAGTTCATGTTTGGGAAACTTTTGTTGTATTTTTTCCACTAGATCAACGGTTTCGTATGATTTACGATCTTCGGAAGTATCCTTTTCTGGAATTGAAGGAAATGCTAGTTGCAGATCACTATTAATTTCATCCTCGTCATTATTTATATCCTTAAATTGTTGAATTGGAGAAATTTGACGAATTGAATTCTAAACAAATTAATAGCACATTTGTATGTGAAAAATGAGTAAAGTGAATGTTACAAACTGACTAACCACTAGCGATTTCGTCGTGAAAACGGCCCCATTATCTTGAGCCAACTTATGAAAGTTTGTGATATCTTCACAAGTAAATGGATTGGTATTTTCGTCAAGTTCCATTAATACATAATCCGCACCACATTTCTAACAAAATTATAATATTATTAAAGACAATTAATTAATGATTTCTATTCTTATACAGAAAATAATATATTTATTATTATGATTACAATTTATTTGAAAAATAAAAATTTTAAAATTAATTAGGTACTATTGCTATCTACTTCCAAGGAAAAAGGCAATAAATCAATTTTCACGATCAGAAAAATACATATTTTGAGCCTTGAATATATTTTTAATAAATATTAAAAATTTTAAAATTTAATTAGGTACTATTGCTATCTACTTCCAAGGAAAAAGGCAATAAATCAATTTTCACGATCAGAAAAATACATATTTTGAGCCTTGAATATATTTTTAATAAATATTAAAAATGTTAAATTACAGTAATATATTTGTACATATTATATTATAAATTAATTAATATTATTATTATATTACATCACAATTTACAAATAACAATATATATATTTATTTAAGATAAAATATAAAACAAATATAATTATTGATTATATCTAAATAATAACTCAACAAATTGAAAGTATTATGCTTATATTAGGTATTTAGAACTATAATAATGATTATTACATTAGGTAGGTTGTAGACATAGAAATTTATTTCATACTTTTGTGTTATCATTGTTAGGTGTTTTCTGTATCTATTAAATCTCGTTTTTGGTAAAATAATTAAAATGTTTTTAGTTAAATTACATTTTCCACACCTAAAAAATAATGTACCTTGATAATATTATTTAACCTAACTATAATATATTTAGGTCGATGGTATTATATATTATATTAAATAGTAATAGTATAATATTTTAAGATTTGAATTTTAAAATCGATCGAGTTGTTGAAATTTTATAAATAAAATATCCCACTTTTTATTCAATTGATATAACCTTCTCTAAATTATTAATATATAGGTACTATTATTATAAAACAATATGCCAATATATCCTACACAAACTATAAAGTACCAAATATGTCTGAAAAATATAAAAAAAATACCTAGTTTATACATTTCAAGGCAGAATAGTATACAGAGTGAATATCTATAGGCTATAGGTAGGTAATTAAGAATTAGACTGCGTTGTATTATTTATATATATTAGAATAATTAGTAATTAAATTATATTACTTTAGACAAACATTTTTTTTACTAAAATACTTAAAGTGTTTCTGTATGTTTTATTTTATCCATGGCATCTTCTATGGTTCCTAATGCTTCAAAATGAATATTATCCATTCCTAAAAAAGTAATAACAATTATTTGTTTGATATACCTAATTTTTTAATATTTAAAATTTGATGGTATAAATTATACCTTCCGTTGTTTCAATAAAATCACGTAAAATGTCTAATGCTCTTGTGGCTTCTTTGTAAGCAACTTTTCTTGAAGTTGAATAATCGTCTCTGTCATTATCACGTGTACATTTTGTTAATCCTGCAACTTCTGCAGATATTATTTCAGAATCATTTAAATCGCTACACACTGTTAGGTTATCGTCAATTTTGACATAACTGTTAAATGTAAATTCTGGCATTAAATTGTACTTTTGTTTAATATACGACCATTCAGGATGATTTTTTTCTTGATAGGGTTCTTGGCAGAAGGGAATTGTTTGAACAAGTGTACCCGGGTGTTGAAATCCCGCTTTTTTGAAACTATTTGATATTATTTCCGACGTAACTTGTCTCCATGATTTGTCAGTTATTCTTACAGCTTGTAACAAATCAATTGAAATAGTGCGTTGGAGTTCAATATGTGAAGTTATTTTACGTATCACTTCTTTTCTATAAAAAACCTTGAAATTTTGGATTATGCCGTGGTCGAGTGGTTGAAGTTTTGAAGTGTTGTCGGTTGGAAAAAACTTGATAGTAATCGCTTTTAAATTTGGGACAATGACATGAGCAGTGCAGTTATCAATAAATAATAAAATCTTACGATTTTCCATGAACAGCTTTTCATCAAATTGTTTAAGCCATTTATTCCACAAAAAAGCCGTCATCCATGCTTTTGGATTTGATTCGTAGTCTATTGGCAAAGATTTAATTCCTCTGAAGCATCTTGGTTTAGTATGCTTTCCGATAAGCAAAGGTTTGATTTTTTCGGTACCACTCATATTCGCACACAAAAGAACCGTGACGCGTTCTTTACTTCGTTTGCCATCGCGGCAATCATCTTCTCCATAAGATAGCTGCTGGGTATTGTCCGGTAAACATCTATAAAAAATTCCCGTTTCGTCTGCATTGAAAATGTCGTTAGGTGAATATTCGTTGATTATAGTTAAAATATCATTTTTCCATTGAATACAATGTTGATCTTTACTGACAGACGAATTAGACAAATTTCCACTGCAAGGTTTTCGTAAGGTAATGTTGTTTCGTTTTTTCCATTTATCCAGCCATCCAGTGCTATTTTTGAAATTCGTGTAACCCAGCGACTTTGCAAATATGTTAGCCTTTTCTTTTAATATAGGTCCACTTACGGGTAGGTTACTATCCTTACACTGGATATACCATTTGAATAAACTAGAATCCAGATTCGGAAACTCAGATAGCTTAATTTTCTTCCGACTTGGTTGCAATTTGAAATTTGTCAAAATTTTCGTTTTATTTTTTAAAATAGTCGATAACGTAGAGCTCGGTATGCCAAATGCGTTTGCTACTTCATAATTTTTTTTCCCGCTCTGTTCGACCATATGAATGACGTTGACTTTTTCCGCAATCGTTAAGATTTTTAATTTACGTTTCGACATATTTAAATATAAAAATTGTAACAATAACAGTAAATCCACGCTTCCACAACACAGTTTCAAAAAAACCCGCACGATGGCGTTAACTACTAAATGTATAGTATTTACTATCAAACCCAAATACACTGCACTACTGCATATACACGCGTCTCATATAAATATAAATAAAACAGCAACCGTATATATTGGTAATAACCCGAAAAATTGCAAAATTTACCGGAGATGTACAGATTCGATTTTATCGAAGTTAAGTGTACATATAGACAACAGTATTTTATTGCAGCAGCATTGTTACATATTGTATGATAAAGTACGCTTACTTGTATCTATTATTATTACAAGTCGAAACTCTGCGGGGTGGGAAGGGAATAGTACTTTTTTGTACGGCCGTCGGAGTTCGCGGATTTATAGCTGATGATGATCCTCCACCGCGTATAGCATAAATATATAGGTGTATATACTATAATATTGTCGTATATAATGTTTAATTGATAATATTATAATATATATTAATAATAAATCTACAGCATATTATAATATTATATAGGTACGATCGATATTTCGAAAGCGATCATATTGACATATGACACAAATATAATATACGGCCGGCGACGACCATATTATTATTATATTGTATACGAGCGGGGCGCGATCGCGGTTGTATCATCATCTTCAGCTCCCGCAGCGGTTGTGTTTAGCGGGCGTATAATTTCGGTACGAATATGTTATACCGGCGTCACGGACATATATTATTGTATTATGTCATTTTATAATATTTATATTATACACATATTTCATAATACGCCCGTACTCTACGCACGCATTATATTATAATATAATATTGTCGAGACGGCGGAGTGAATACAGGTAGATTTCTAAATATAGGTAGGTACCTAGTACAATATTACAATATCGCGACAGACATCGTCCGGCGAAACGGCGCTAGTCCTATGCAACAATAACTACGTGTAAAATAGTGTCACGGTGTGATCGGTTCATTTCCGATTTACAAAAAAAAATGTTTCAATCGTAAATTATATATTATGGCTCACGCATGCTGTTTCGATCAGTTCGCAGGCCAGCGACGCGTTTCCCTCGTGGTTCGTCGACAGGTTCGCGATGACGTACGCCCGACTGATTTTGGCAATGTTCTTCATCGCGTGCAGTGCGTATAATATTAAGCCGCGCGCGTCTGACTTTCAGACGAAAACGATGCACCTACGCCGTCGGCGTTTTGCGTATGCCGCGGTCGTATTGATTTTTTTGCCCGCCACAAGTGGCGGATGACGTTCGAAACTCCGTACCGCCCACAGAACCGCGGTCGATGTGCACCGGGAGATATTAAACGTAATAAGAGTGACCAAAGAAGACTGACGGACGGACGAATGATACCGGACAGCTGCTGCTGATAACGAATGAAAAATAATAATATTATTATTTACTATAGTAATGTATAGCTGATATTAAATAGTTAAGGAGTTTACTATATTTTTTCAAGTTTGCTAGTGCTACAAAAGTTCAAAATTATTGTTTACTCAATCTAAACTATATCGTATTTAAATATAATATCATTATTGTAAGATTTACGGAAGTCGACCGTCCTTAACGACTGTTCTGATTGGCGATGTCCTTGCGTACAACGACGTAGTATCGCGCGAAGAATTTTTTGTGTAACCGTTTTCGATCGAACAAAAATCATGTCATTTCAGGATCCAACGTTCGTCGGCGACACTCCAGAGTTCCAGAACAAACGTACTAACCTGTTCGCCGTACTTGATCAAGCAGAGAAGGATTTGGAATCAAAAATTAAAAAAGCCTCGACAGCTGACGCACATGAAATACTCAATGGTCGTGTAGAACGCAGGACTGGTCGTTCGCTCACCAAACAGTTTCGAGGCAAAGATAGTCTGTTTGTCAAGCCCGAAATACCACCGTGGCGCATAATTGAAAAGCACAGACCGCCAGATTTCAAATTGCATCCACACAAATGGACTAAATATTCATTGGCTGATGTAAACGAGATGAATGACAAGAGTAATGCAGCTGCTGCATTTGCATTTCTTAAAGAAATGCAAAGTAGAAAATCTAAAGATGAAGAAAATGATGATGAAGAAGGAAAGAAAATAGTGTTCAAGAGAACCCTGAAGTCCAACGAACCCGAAGTGAAACCAAGCTTTAAAAGTACTAAACTGGTTATGCCAGAATATGAATTTGGAAAAAAGGTACAGAAGAAAAAAAGTAAACCCAAACGTACAACAGATGGAACTACTTCTAATAAAGAAATTAAACTTGGGCATTTAATGGAAGACGAAATTGATGAATGATTCATATTTTGTGTAAACTGTAAATACTAGTTATATAATTAATTTTATGTTAAGTCTTATTAAACTTATTTTTAACTAAAGAATTCAATTTAATATTATGCAAATAAATTATTTATTAAAAATGTAAAAATCCACTCGAGTTGAAGTATATATATTATATACTTACCTTTATTTTATTTTAAATGAATAATGCATTTTATAACTACCATAAATCTGTTTAGGGAGTACTCAATTATTCATTGATTTAATCTAAAATAATTCAAACAAAAAATATTTAGCTACTAGATTTTTGCAACAAAACTTAATTTCCTCATAAATTCATTGGATCTTTTACATAATTAGAACAATGTGCCTACTCATCAGTGGTGGTCAGACGGTATAATGATACATCCCCTTCCCATGACCTATTTTCAATGTTTAAGATCTGATAACCATAAATTATATTTTTAATGATCAAATAGTGCATGTAAAAAATCAGCCATATACTCCCCCCTCAATGAAATCATTAGACAGCCACTGATAATCATAACTTAATATAAAAAAAAGTAATCAATAGGTAATAAATATACTTAAATATACATAATTACACCGCGTAAAATACAAAAAATAACATTACAATTTTATAATGACAATTATTATCATATTCCTTTGTTCAATATGAGTTATGAATTAAGTAGATTTGTATATTTAATAATAAAAAATAACTTGTTTTAAACTATCAGCAATTAACAAAATAAATTATTTGAAAAGGAATTTAATAAATTGATGTTACCCATCCCCTCTCTAAACAATGAAAGCAATATTATTTACACATGTTTTTGTATACATCATGAATTCGCTGTTATGAAAAGGATTTAATAAAATATTGTACAATATATAAATTTATTTATTGTTATTATATCATTATATTTTAATATTTTTTATTAAAAATCAATGACAAAACGTGTTTAATGTATAAATAAATAAATGGACCTTAATGGATCACAATTTTAAAACATTTTAAAATAGAAAAATAAAACTTTATATATTTCTTTGAGATAAGTTCAATTCAAATATAATATTAGATAAATATTAGGTTATAGGCAGTCAAGCAATCAAATAAATAAAATTGATCAAAAATAATAAAATAAAGACAAATATTTCACATAAAATATAAACATTAACTCTTACATTGATATAATAAAATTGTAATACTTAATAAAAATAAATTGTTATACATAATAAGTTCAAAATTACCAATTGTATTTGTAAACAATAAAACATAAAACTGGGAACTATTGAGTATCAATCATAATTCATAACAATATAACAGATGAGTTACACAAATATGGTTTTAGTGTAATACATTAAATAGGATAATTTAAAAAAATATTTTATATTAATATTCTTTAATTTAACCACATGATTATTGTGTTTAGGTTATTTAAGAGATTATAAAAGTTTCTGGATAATATGAAGGGAACCTTGATCAAATATATACTATTAAATAAAAAATAAAATATATATTTTTTTTATAGTGCTTTTAAATATATACAAGTTATATCAAATATATATAAAAAATGTATTATATCTCATTAGTTATTACAAACAATTTTTTTTTAACAACTAAACAAATAGGATAATAAAAAGTATAAAATTATACAAATTTGAAAAATGCTGATGTTATAGGTTCAATTGCTTAAACTAAACATCATACAAATACACAAACATAAAAATTAAATAGTTTCCTAAGAAGAATGTGAATTAATAAATAATTACGACAAAATAATGTGATGAAATTAAAAATATAGGTATGAAATACTATAATTGCACATAAAAATAGTAAAGAAATATATAAATGAACTAGTTAGAAATCACAGTTTAATCAATTAATATAAGGCACATAATTCCAATGGCATGAACATTTGTTAATCAATAATTTAAAATAATAATTAAATTAAAATCACCATGTTAGTTTATTTTTAAATAAAATAAGAATAAACTATCTTTTAAAATACATTTATAATTTAAAACTTGTTCAGAGTTTAGATGTACTCAATGGATATTAAAACTAAAATGCCCTTGAGTAAATTACCAAAGGAAATTCAATATTTTTGACTTTGTACTCGATCATTTATTTTTACAAGATTGAATAAAAAAAATAAATATTTGACAGAATTTACGCTTTAATAAATGGGTGAACTGCAACATTTGGTGGTATGATGTATACAATACCACCATTATCATCTTTTCTAAAACTTGCAGTTGATGTTTGAGGATTGACTTCAACTCGAAGCATTCGAGATTTTTTTCCCAACATACAGTTAAATTTGTTGGACACATTTACTGGCAACTCAGAGTTCCTCAATCTAAAATGATATAAATAAATAATTTATAAATTTCAATAAAAATCTATATTACTTAATATTTATTAATTCATATTTTTTTTTTTACATTTTAATACAAGTACATTGTTTTAGATATAATAAATTTAAATGTTCTTACTGGAAATATCTGGTGCTGATTACCCCTAAAAGCTCACCAATTCTGTCTTCATTAATGTCAGCAGTTGGTTTTAAAGTAACTACAAGATCATTTCCTCGATTAGAATGAATTACAACCAGTTGATCTTGTCCTGGACTTACACTCATTCCAGTTACCTAAAAATAAAAGTTTATAAATTATATCTATGTCTACAATCAGTTTTTTTTTGTCGCAAAATTTTTACTTCTTGTATAGGCATTCCTTTTTTCATTGGTTTGAAATTTGTTATGTCCAACTTATAAATTGCCCAATCAGTTATTAATATTGCACGATCTGCACACTTATTATAACGGTTCGTTTTATGAATGAAGCTCGAAAACAACACCTACAAATTGGTCATACAATTAATATAATAAATATAAAAATTTAAATTAACTGTATTCAAAATATTATATCAATACCTGATTAAAACGATCAGAGTTCTTAAGGTTATTCAATGCAACTGTATAATTTGCATTTTCTACGTTTTCTGTTGGTGATGAAAGATAATCACCTCTCCACATACGTTTTGCACCCCAACTTGGCCGTTTTCCCCATAATAAAGATGCAGCATATACTTTGCATCGCAACTGTGGCCATTCACTTCTAGGATAGGGGCTCAATAGTTTATATGCCTTCCAACGTTTGTATATAGACCTTAATGAAGGTTCTAATTGCCGAACAGCAAAATTTGTATGTGGCCAAACTATTGATTCCTTATGATGCGCATTCATTTCACAAGTTCTACGACACAAACAATGATTCATCAACTAATTATAACTATAAGCATTGAATATAAATTAAAACGTTTAGCTAACCTATGAGCTTCCAGGACAGATTTAAGGTAAGTACGTATTTTATGACGCCGATAAAATTTAATTATATAATAGGCCGCTTTCATTTTGCGGAATTTAGCACGACATATAGCACCTCGCCACTGTTTTTGTAATAATATCACAATAGCTGGAATTAATTCTGCTCTCATCTGAAAAAATTTCATCAAATAACTAATGTATTTTATTGTAAAGAACCTAGGTATTTACATACCTTTTCCAAGGCAAATAATGTCTGAGGTGATCTAATAAACAACTTTGTTATCCCATATTTAACATCATTTGAAAAATTATTTTCATCTATTAATGCTCTGGTGGCTTCTTTGTCACTACATTTATAACTAGGCCATGTAAAACCACTTATCATTTTATACCTAATTACAACATAACATTTTTATTATTTATTTTTGTTTATTGCACATGATGTATAAAATCACACTTACCTTTTGAGGAATCTGCTATAAGGCTGTCTATGAGCAAATCCAGCTCTTCGTACCCTGACATTTTCTAATAGACCCAAATAAGAAACTTGATGAACAACTCTTTTATAGTCTATCCCAACAGGAGCCTTATTTTCATTTGGTTTTATACATCTCACATAATATGGCATTTTACTATTTAATGTTTTAACCAAAGCAATCATTGATGTTTTAAATGCACTTCCAGCCGTTACTGGTCTTTTTGTTGTCTATGGAAAGCAATGCAATTAAAATTATTAGGTACTTATGAACAAATTATAATTACAATTTTTTATGTAATTATACTTACAGATTTTATATCTAAGGCTCCTTCAGGCCACATATCTCTAATAATTGGGTTCTTTGAAGAGTAAAGCAGTCTTTTAAAGTCTTGAAATAATGTATCTTTATTTTTTTCCAAAAAACCATAAATATTATATACTACATCACCAGCGTAATGTCTTGAAATAGATAACAATAATAATTAAAATCAATTTATTTATCAAAATTATGAACACTTACAAAATTTTAAATTGAGTCTTATGTTTTAAATCTTTATCCAATGTATTCACCTGCCTGCTAGAATAGTGTTTGTGATACGACAGTTTTGAGTCCATGGCTTCTAATAACATCTAAATAAGTAAATGTGAATTAATTATTCAAGTGAACAATATTTATTTGTATTAATCAACATACTTCATCGTTTACTTTGCCTACATTCAGACAAGCTTCATCCATAATTGCAATTACACCTTGATGAGGTTTTTCTACAAGGTCACAAATTACTTGGTTGTTAAAATATTTGATTTCTTGCCAGGCTATGCCTTCTTTTTTGTATTCTTCCTGTTCTTGACGCAACACCAAATCTATTTGATGAAATAATAAATATAAAATATGAAACATGAGAACTATTGATTTATTAAATGTGCTTATACTATTTATTGTCTTACGGGCAAACCTTATTTATAAATGGTAGACATAATTACAATTAAGCTATATAAGATATGATACACAACAGTGTTAACATACAATTTATTAAACTACAAAGATATTTTATATATTTAAAGTTTTGTATAAATAGTTATTAACTATACAATTTATTTTATAATTAAGTTGATTATTTAAACAAATACCTATGAATACTTGTTGAAGCTTTTCATTACAGTAGTTAATGCAAAATTGTTCAAAGCTATTATGTTCAAATACTTCAAATCCATAAATATCTAATACTCCAATTACAGTTCCTCCTTTGTACTTATCATTTTCAATATATGGTATTAAGGCTTCATTGACCTTACTTACTATCCAAGTGAACAACCGATCATAAATTGCCTATACAAATAGAAAATAAAATTAAAATAATATTTTTATTGTACGAAAATGAATAATTTTAATAATACTTTTGCTAATGCATCTCTTCCAACTTCAGCCTGAGATAAAGTGTGGGCTTTCTGCAATACTTCACCATTTGCTGCAATTATACGTTTACTTAGAGCTGTTAAAAGATCTTTAGTGTCAACCTCTAACAGCTTGGATACTTGTTCAACTGGATTATTATGAGATTTAGTCACAGCAATAGTATCATCATCATTGGTGGAAAATGTTACATTTCCCTAAAAATAACAGAGTAATAATTCGTCAGATTTTTATTATTATTTATTATTGCAATTTCAAAATCTATTTACTAATTGTAAGATGGCGGCAACAATTTTCCAAGTAGTTTTAATGTCAATTACGGAAAATCCAAGTGTCTTACAAGCACTTAAGGTAGCTTGAAAATCAGATTTATCAGCTGATGTAATTGTGGATTTTCCTTGCTGTGTATAAAAATAATGTTGGGGATCTGGATTCAACCCTAAATTGCTAGCTTCTTTATGTGTTGTATTTCCTAACGCCTAAATAATATAAGGTATATTTATACAAATAATCTCATTTAATTTTAATTTTATTACTTACCTGGTAAAAGCTATGGAAGTTTCGTTCACCAAGTTGTTGTTGTATAACACGAGATTTTTCAAGTAAATAATTTATTACTCGTCCACCAATTGGATCTCCTTTAAAATCAAAATTGATATCCATATATTTTCCAAATCTAGAGGAATTATCATTTCTGTTGGTTTTAGCGTTTCCAAATGTCTCTAAAACTATGTTTGATTGAATCAAGATGTTCTTTACTCTATAAAATGTTAACAACATTAAAATTAAATATAAGTTCTCCAAACAAGAGATGTAGTTTACCGTTCCACTTCTTGTTGACCAGTCAAGTTAGTGACTGCAGCAATATACTTCATTATAATCTTAGATGCTTCAGTTTTACCACTTCCTGATTCACCACTAATAACAATACAAGAATCTTGACGGTGCATTTTCATGCTACGGTGTGCAGAGTCTGCAATTGCAAATATATGTGCTGGGTTTTCAAAAATCTCCCGTCCTTCATGCAGAACATACAAAGTGTACAAATTCAATTAGAAATGGGCAAAAAGCCAAAACAAAATGCATACGCTTAACAAATGTTCATAAATTACATTTAAAATAAAAATATTACCTTTATATTGATTTATGTAGTCTTGACCATAGATGTTTAAAGTGCGGTATGGATTTACAGAAATGCAGACTTCCCCAATATAGGTATATATAAAACCAGAGTTGAATCTAATGAGAAAAATATACATTTATTAGGTAAGAAAATAGGTAGGTAGTTAATTAGCAAAATAAATTAATAATTTTGTGGAATAAGATATTAAAATTAAAAATCTTAATTTAATAATTCACATAAGTTTCAAGAGTGAGCCAACAATAGATTGTATGCCAAATGGTGGGTCTTGTATTAAAATAAGTAGGTAGTAGATACCCGGATAAGAATACATTTTGATTAAGTGTAACCATCCAATTATTTTCAAAATAAATTTTTAAAAAATGTAATTGGCTGGCACACAATTTCAATTTTATTTCTATAGATTCCTACCTGAGTGTATAGATAATATTATAATATATAAAATAGCTATAAGAATGTTGGGTATTTATTAGTTATTGCGACTACCTATACAGTATTATGGTAAACTAAATTCTGCAACTACCACAGGTTAACATAACAATTATATTATATTATTTAAAGAACATTTTGTGATCTATAAGACAAAATAATATAAGTAGGTCTACCCAACAAGACTTAAAATTTAAGGCATATAAAAGCGTTGTGCCAAGCGTTCATCTCTAAAATCTAATATTTTAGTTAAAGAAAATTGTTTTTAACTTTTCTATATAGTATTTTATCAGAGAAGAAATGTGATGAGGGTCACAAATCAAAATTATACTTAAGAAACAGATATTTTGAAATGTAATTTAAAATTCTGTAAAAAAAAAAAGTAAATAGTATATGCATGTTGCAGGGAATTGGGTTGTTGGCATACGCTTACAATTTAAGTTTTGTTGGGCAGACCTACTTATATTATTTGGTCTTGTAGTTACAAAATTGTTTTAATATAATGTAACGCAGTGTTTATCTGCGGTTGTCCCAATAACAGAATATTGAGTTTAGTGAAAAATTGTATAGGAAGTCACGATAACCAATAAGTACAAAATGTTGTTTTAATTAAAGTAAAGCAAATTGTACAAGTGTAGGTGTGTATTATAACGTTAAACTTTAACTCAATAATTTATTTGTTTTTTTGGCTTATTTCCAGTAGTTGGATAGCTGTGTAAAAAAGCACAGAGTTATTTTTCATAAAGGACCTTTATTATAATAAAAATCAATTAAATTAAAACTACATTTTTTTCAAAGCCTTCATTTTACATAATTAATAGTAAAAATAAATTTTAGGTTCCATACAAAACATAAAATCATATACGTATTTTTTTTTTAATTAACCTTTAGACGAGACTTTAATCCTTTTACATTGTTTATATAAAGTATATAGGTAGATACTAGATACTGTAAAATAGTGGGTTAGAAATAAATTGCTTTATGCATTTGTTAAGGCAATTTTGTTCTTAATAACCGAAATAATTAAATGGATTGAAGTAAAAAGTTTTGGAATTTGTATGTTTGATGATTGAATAAGATTTATTCAGGGATTTATTATCATCAGTCCATTAGGCTCTTACTCAAATGTATACTTAACTATTATTGCTGTACCTACATTTGAATACAAATATGAAAATGCATGATACATTCTTCAAGATTCTCAAAATAATATAAAATAATTTTTCATTTAAATGTAACAGAAACAAATATTAATATGTTAATAGAGGTACCAAGGAATCCAAAAATTACCTACCTATACTTTTTTAGTTTTGTTGTTATCTATACTATTATATAAAAAAGAGTTTTAGTTGACGTTGAGGGTAATCTCTAGAACTACTGAACCGATTTCGAAAATTCTTTCACTAATAGAAAGCCACATTCTTTGTGAGTGTCATAAACATATATTGATAAGTAAAGTCAACCCAAGAAGGTGCTCAAACAGGAATTTTGAGATTACATTGGACATTTTTGTTTATAAAATTGCTTATAGAAGAAATAGATAGTAGAAATTAGTATTTATTATTTTATTGGTTGCGATCGGTTATTGGGCAAAGCAGGTACAAGGATGCTTCAAATCAAATTTTTACACATTGCCTAGAAAGGTGGCTGAGTTGCACTAACTGCAACAAGTTACACCCAAAAAGAGTTGACCAATCAAAATTTTTTTAAGATCTGTCATTTTTTACGGGCAACAAAGTGCGCAGAATCAGTTAGTATAAAATATAGCAGACACGGCAATGATTGCTATTGCTAGATTTTTGTGATCATGCGAGCAGTATATCATCAGGTAGGCAATCTAAAAAAAACGTAAAAGTGAATAATTTAACTTTTAAGTATCAAAAAATTCAAAAAATTGGTCTACTGAAACCGCGGTTTGAACTCTATACATTCTATACTAAAATACTCAGGCTTATTGCATCAATAATAATTATTATTAAAAATTTAAAACCAATAGCAACCATTTATAAAAAAAAATAATAGGTAATAACAATAATAATCTCAAAATCTTTGTTTGAGAACATCCCCGGGCTGGACCTCTTATTTACCTTTGTTTGTGACAAAATGTAACCTATCTTCTTCCCCGAGGTCTAATCTATCTCTGTACCAAATTTCATTGCAATTGGATGAACGGTTTAGAAATGCATAAAGGACACAGTCAGTCAATTGCGATTTATTTACGACATTTTTTATCTTTTATATATTATACAGATAGTCAGATAGATACATATTAGGTATATACATAATATGACATATACCTATAGGCTATAATATAAATACAATCTATTTATGTTTATTTTGTCTTGTACCTAAGCATATTTTATGATCTTTAATTATACTAGTAAATTAATTAATAATATATGATGTAAATATACAATTTATTAATATGAAAATAATAAACAGTAAGGTATAGAAATAAAACTATAATATTATGTGTGTACATAAATATTAAATAGGTATTTTAATATATAGTTAAATGTGTAAGTAATGTAACTTATAAAATTATAAATGTTGATTAAATAAGAATCCATTTGAAAGTAGAAATTAACTTTGGATACACTTCATCCATAGTTGTTTAGAGATAGTTTAAATGGCACAAATGTATAAAATATTTTGATTAGCTTTCATTGCAGACGATTGTTCTAATATGGGCATGGTGCATAGCTAGAAAAGAAAAAAAACCAGTTGTTGACATTGACTGCTAAGAGGATATGTATCAAATTAAACATTAGAATATTCTATATTCTACTGTTTAATTTGATACTTCAATGGAGCACTTTAAAATATAAAATATTAAGTCATGTAGATAAATAGAAGTATACAATTTCATTTTAAATATAATTATTTTGTCTCAGGTCAGGCACTAATAGATACATATAAATAATACTTAAAAAATGTTGTCGGAATTTACAACTAATTATATCGCCATATAGGTACCTTCTAATCATTTTAATTTAAACGACCTAATAGATTTATCTCATAAACTTTTTTTAATTTAGAAATTGTTTTATATAGTGAAAAGAATTATCCTAATCTAAATAGAAAAAATATATACTCATAAGCAGTATGTTTTAATGATCCCAATAAAATAAAAAATACTAATTAATATAACAATGAGTACCTATAATACAATTAAATAGTTTTTATCTAAGGTTATCACTTATCACAGTTCCATAAGACAGATATTTGGTAAATTAGGTACCTAATAGTTTCATATTTAATTTTTGTTGTTTGAAAATAATTTGTACAATTATTGCCACTAACCTATTTGTGTATTGATTCATGACCTTAGAAAGGGTAAAACAAATCTTGGATTAGTGTTGTTTTTAGTATTGTATGTTTAGAATAATACACATAAATATTATAAACAGGAATATAGGATTATACTAATTAAGTTTACTGTATTTTGTACCCATATTTATTAATTGTTATTTGTATTCTACAGTGCCATAGTTATATCGATTCATTTTTTTTTTTAAATGAGAGACCAGTATGAACTATCAATTTTATTATGATTAGTGTGCAGTTCAGTACATATTATAGGTACTTATTAAATTAACTACTAAATTACTTATTTTCAAATAAAAACATAATATCTACATTAAATAATTGGTAGGCGAAAAAAAACACATGGAAAAAAATCCCAGAAATATTAAATTAATATAAATAAAAGGTCTTAGGTATACTAAAATAGTATCTGTTATCTAAATATATTATACTACCACCTGTTTTGTAGTAACTATTATTATATTACTATTTATATAGTTGTGTAATTTTTGTATACATTTTAGTATGTATCTACATACCTAAGAATTATGTTTTTTGCCTAATAACTTATAGTAGTATCTATATAACCTAAGACTGATATTTTTTTTACTTTTAACTTATAAGTTATAACACAGTATATCATGACGTATACATAATATTATGTTCATATTTATATTTCTCGGCATTTTTTCCATGGGCTTTTTTTCCTTAGTGTGTTTATTTTTCTGGGCATTTTTCCGCGATTCTAAATAACTATGATCAATACATTTTGGAATTAATAATTCAACTTGTATGTTCTGAAAGAATATCATATTGGTACCTAGATAATAGTAACAGGTATAAGGTATAACCACAAATTATGTGAAAAATTTCATATAATCTGTGGTATAACTGCAAAGCAAGTATTAGATATCCTGGAATTACCAATTTAAAATGAACGGTTTTATGGTTAAGAAAATGTGAATTCCAATTTTCAATTTGTATTCTATATCACTTGGCACATAAAAACATTCTCTATTTTTAAGTTTGAATAAATATTTAATGTCTCAGAAATGTAGAATATTATGTTAGGTACAACTAAATCCAAGGTAAAATACTTGGTGTAAAGTACAGAATAAATAAATGTTTATGAACTAATGTCTGAAATGATGATATGTGATGTTTAAAAATAGAATAATCATATTTATAAATTTATAAATTATTGAGACAGAATTTTGTTTTTTAACTAGGTATCTTGTTATTATGTTAACTTAATGAATTAAAAAATAAAATTAGGTGGCTACCTACTTAATTGTACTGTTATAAATTATTATGATATGCGTTAATACATAAAACATACTAAATATATCTATCTACATAAGTTTTTGGAATAATTGAATATTAAATGTGTAATGTGTAAGTACACAAATAATGCATTTATGTTAAGATTACAGTAAATTCTCTCACTAATGACTAATAAAATCAAACATAATTAAATGATAAAAATAATATAGTTGGCTGTATCTTTTTGATTAGTGAACATTTATAAAACATAATTTTTAAGTACTCATAACAAGCCTACAGACGTTTCAAATAAATATTAAATTATATTATGTTTATGACAAAAAAATATTTCGTTTGTACATTAGATAGTTAAATTATTTTTGTTAAAAAACTCGTTAAAAAACAATCGAAAAAAGACTATAAGTACCTATGACATAATATTTGTTCTTAATTAATTACTATCAGTAAAAAACTAATGATAATAATTAATAATATGTAATGTACTACCGAGGTAATTACTGTTGAAACGACTGTTTAAATTAGTCTCAACTCTCAAGTGAAATGTATAAAAATATCTCCGTCAAGTGTATATTGTACCCATCGTTACACGCACACAGGATGAGAATATTATGAGATTCAAGGATTGATTCGTCATATCTCAGGCAGTATGACTATACCTATATAGTAAGAGTGTAATACGTAGGCATAATTTTATCATTTTTCAATTAGAAAACCTTATAAGCTCCGACGACGTAGGAATTTTAATAGTTATAATACCGTAATACTTCTACCGCTGTGTGCATACACAATACGCCTAATATATGTATATTGTAATGTAAGTATGACATCATCGCGGTAATTATTCAATGACACACTACACAATGTCTGTGCCGCATTACGACTTACGATATTATAAAAATAATAATAATAATATATTATATTATGATTTTAGTCTCATTATTAATTATTAGTCACGATTAGTCGACACCCGACGACCTTATCTGGCCAGATATTAGCCGCGGATTCCGTCGGCGTTCAGAAGGAAATTCAAAAATTATCTTAAAATTGTCAAGGACCAATCACGCGAGCGGGTGTATAGCGGCGCACACGACCGCGGGTGGAGGGTAGTTTTTGAACGGATAACGGCGTAACCACTAACCACCGTCAACGGATAAATTATCAACCATAATAATATTATCATTATCAATGACGGTTTTGTTCTCGTTTAAAATGTTTGATTCTCTTGGCGGGGCGAAATCCTATATTATGCTCAATGCTCGTTGAACGATCTACACTTACCTCAACGTCAGGTTTTCCATGAATCGCTCGATCGTGATCTCGTCCAGCAGGACAAAATCCACGATTCCCGGTTCGTCTCGGGTGGCCATGGTTGATATTTTTATATTTTTGAGTGGTGACGATACGCTTTGTCGGTGAGTAGGTATGTTAGTACTTGGTACGTGCGATATATTTATCGCGGATTCTACGGACACATATTTATTTCGGGTGGGAAATGTCGGGACGACGGTGTCGCGGGCCCGGGAGAAACGACCGCGCGAATTTGATAATATTATAGTCGTCCGCACACGAACAGTTGAGCAACGCTATATACTGCCCACAGCCCACTACACTGAAACAGTGTATTACTACGACCACAGAATAGATAAATACTACAACAGTACAAGTGTACAACGGCACAGCGCTAGTACGCTACTAGTAACTACGCTACTACGCTACTAGTTAGTCGTTACTAAATTATTAGTCGAACACACGCCACACGGCGACTGGGACTGGAAACTGGGGAAAGTGGGAAGAGGCGACCGCGATCTTGTGGGTGGCGGTGACAGTGCATCCGATACAACAGACGCGAAATTATCGGTGGCCGCGCTACTCGGTTCTCTATTGTATCGTGGTCTCCGAGGATGCCATAATATTTACCATTATTATTGTAATTCGTAGAGTTTTTTGAGACTTCGAAGACCGAAGATATTAGCCGCGGGGCCGTGACGACACAGAAACGGCCATCACTCGACGCTCATCATAGTTTGACTTTTGGATCGTAGATTCACACGGCTCACGATGAAATTCACATAAGACATAAGTGTATAACATCGCGAACCAATAAATAAACAACTACAGCTACCAGCTGCAGATGGCAATAAAGTTTTTTGTTTTACGTTCTAACCGATTTACCACCCAGCGAGCAACTACAATAATGTCAGACGCAATTTATATTTCGCTGTAGGCTCACAACGTGTCATTATCATTATTGTTATTTTTATTATTATCATGTTAGAGTCTTAGAGCTCAGCTGCCGTCTTTGCTTTTTAGTAAAATATTACAAAATATAAAACAGTAAGACACGTTACGGACGGTTACGCTTTTATTTTTCAAATATTATGTTAATACATTATATTTTAATTTGCCACGGTCAGCGGTGCGTCATCGCTATTAATAATTACTTACCATCAATTGTATGTACAATTATTATAAAATATAAATTACAGATCGCGAAAATTGTAATTAAAGAAAAAAAAGTATAATTGTTGATCACTGAAAATGATTTTCCGCGGCAATCGTAGTATTCAAACAATTGATTCAGTTGTAGCTAAGGAGATAGATTTTCTGCTTGCCGCTGTGTAAACACGCGGCTGCTTAATGTTCCGGTGGTAATCACGAGTTGACAGTTGACCTACCTTTGGCGGAGATGCGATATAATCCGTATTCCGTTTCGAAGAAGTGATAACAACAATCACAAGAATTCTCTTCCCGGAAGAACACTACGATCTGTATAACTCATAGACCTATAAAATATATAATATAGGTTTATGATACTACTGCATGACGCTATTAGGCTGTTTTTAAGTTTATCTAACACGATTGGTGTGATTGAGTGTTATGATACGAAATAATAATATATACCTACCTTGCGTCCTTGCATATTATAATATACCTTGACTTTGAGTTATATGCAATCATGCACGTCGAATACATAACTATGTGACTTTTAGGCAATGGGCTTAGATAATGTAATAGTTAAAATTAAGATTAAGATTTTTATTGTTAGAAAATATTGACAATTTTAGACGTTTTATAGATACCGCTATTAGATTATTGCAATGTAAACACAACAATTGCACGTATATGTCGTACATACTGTTATTAAGTTATTTAACCTTTACAGGTACGATAAACAATACTTTTGATAGTAAAACTTTTGGTTTACCCCGCGGTAGATTATAGTCTATAATCTAGGTACCGTGCCACCGTGGTTTACACTTTACAGCTGTAATAAATTATAAGTCCAGATTCCAAGAATGAGTGTTATTACCTGCTTATATACCTAATACATAGACGTATTAATAAATATATATTTATTTATATGTCTATGACCTAATAGTTATTATTTATTTTTAGCAATAGAGATGAGCGATAAAGTTATAGACCATAGTGGATTCTCCTGAACATAGAGTATTTTTGCTATGGGCCTATGTGATTGACTGCAAGAGAGCAAGACAGTTCAGTGACAACACCTGCGGGTACGACGTCACCAAGCCCAAAAGCCAATATATTTATATTTTTTATCATTGTACATAGAAACGTTCCATAAGATATAAAATATATATTCAACTTTTAATTTTGTTTGCAGTTTTTAATTTTTATTGTAAACAATATACCAACAAACTACAAAGTAGCAAATTCCGTACAGTTTATTGGAAATCCAGACACGTCAGCAAATCACATTACCTAATATATATAAATCTACATAATTTTTATTTTTTTACACCATTAGTCATGTAGGTAAGCTAGTTTGAAATTCGTACAAGTTCCTGCACTGGATGAAACAATATTATATTGATATGGAGTACCTAATGACTACAACCTACAGGTTTATTCGTTAAAAACGAAAAACTTTATTTTAGTTAAATTACTTTTTGAAAAAAATATTTTTGTTATAAATTTGAATATTTGAACTATTTTGAAAACGAAAATTATACAACTGTTATCCGTCAATTCTTTATTTTTTTTTAAATATGTGAACTAGTGCTTAGTGGTATATTATGTATTTGTGTGTGTATTCTTTATTCTAAGCTCTGGCACAAAATTAGGCTTGGTATAAAATATTGGCACCTTGCCAGCTCAATTAATTATGAACAATTATAATACCTATTTATATAACTTTATTATAATAAAGTAATTATTTGAATTTCCATCTTTACACTGACAACTGGGATTTGATATTGAAGCAATGTATAACTTCCATTCGATTTATATATAATGACACAAATTAAATACGTTAATCGTTAATGGAATTATCCAAAAATCTTCTCATTGTCCTGTAATATTTTAGAATTTAGGGTAAAAATTATTTGTCATTCTGATAATTTATAACTATAAGTTTTATTAGACATTTAAATATATGAACAAATTAACAATATTTAAAAAATTATACTACTCCCGATAAATTCCTGGTCTTGGGTTCCAGGAATTTGCACATCACTATAATTATTCATTGTATGTTGTGTTCAAATTTATTAACATTTTTATACAATTATGTTCTATACCAAAATTATACGTATTATGCTTTTTATAGTGCTTTAATTTTCAAATACCGTAGGTGTATGATATAATTACCTATAGTAACTATTTGACATTAATTTTTATATTTTCAATTATATTGTTATCAATAACTACGTGTGCGTACGGCGTAGGTACCTACTATAATACCTACCTATTAGAAAAATTAAAAATACATACATGTATCTTATATAGTATATTATACTTATCCTAATTGACAGAATAATTGACTATACATATAACACATTAATACATTATGTATATAAGTATATTGTAAGTACATAGGTATGGTATAATATGGCACCTATACCTAATGGCTAATTTAACAATATAATATCAAAATACAACTAAGAATAAACAGCAGTGGTTATAATGAGAAGATACTAATATTATTATAAAATATATATAATAGGTATCTGGTATATACTACTTATATTACCCACTAAGTCACTGAGAAATTATATGAGTGTAGAAAATGGATCTATATTCCATAATAACATTTGATGTATTTCCTTCAGATATATTATTATATTTATTATGTAGCCATATAGGTTCGTATTAAGTAGTATTATTATTTATTGATGTTGTATAGTATCTATATACAGTATATATAGTAAATCATAAAATATTACCTATTTACCTATCTAACATATATACACAATTTTATACCTACCTATAATTACCATTGATTATAAATAGTATACTACCTACTATAGTAGTATATATAGGTATTTATACTGTAGTGTAATAAATTATGTTGCATAGCTGGTACCTACTGTTATTTTTAACAAAAACATAAAAGTCAATAGTGAAAAGCAGTATTTACTATTTAGAATATTATATACAAATACAATATAATATTTAATAATACCCAGCCTAAAATAGTAAAATACCTGGGTAATTATAAATATTGCTAGTTGTGACCTAGATAGCCAAAACTATAATATTTAAAAATCAATGAATTTAAAATAGTGAAAAAAAGTGAAAAAACAAAAATTCATTCACATTTGTTGTAGGTAATATATAGACTTGCATTTTATATTAACTTTAAATAACATGCATTTAATTCATTATTCTATACGACCAGACACAATATAATATTATAATAAACAATAGTTGTCAATAGTTTAATACGTCTATGGTCTATAATACGAGTTCCATATGATTGAATTGGATAATAACTTTGTGTAATACAGCCATACAAGGCAACTCACCATAATATAACAGCCTAAAGACGCTGATTATTTAAGAATATAATAAATATTTAATTTATCATAACAGTTATAGGTAACTAAGGATTCTTTAAAAATTTTTACGTTAGGTTTCAGAAATTATTATTTTTAATCATGTTATTGATGATTAATAATTATTAACTTTTTATTTGATACCGGACACAATTTATGAATTATAAATATTATAAATAAGTTTACTATGAATACATTTCCCTTTCAATGGTAAGTACCAACATTTTTTTTTTAATATCACGATTCTTAAAAAGAACATACAAATAAAACAATGGAGGTAGGTAAATATTTGTTTGAATAAATATTTAAAATTTTTAGAACAGTACACTTGTAAATATAATTTGAATAATAAAAAGGTGGGCAAGTGGGTGTCACTTTGCTGTACAATGGGTTACAAATGGGTCAATGTAATGAATGGTGATAAATTTGAATTCAATAATACATCATTGTATACGAAAAACGATTTTGAACAGAGACGGTATGTCAGCCTAGGATATTTAATATACCTAATAGTTATTTTGTTATTATTAATTCGGTATCTGGCAAGTTGGATTAATATTATTTACATATTATTATATTTCAATATTTGTAATAATAAAATGAGAAATACAAGTGACCACGAATAATATTTTTAATTTACGACAAAATAACTAAAATCATTATTCTTGGATACTTAATATGTATTTCGTAAAAAATTGAACATAAGATAACTTTAAAAAAAACTGTATTTTTATTATTTTTATTTTTTATTGTTACAGGATAACCTACTTATGTAGAATCTTGTTTTACATTTTCAATCCTTAGCTATAAATGTTTAACTATAAAATTATTTTTAAATTTTAAATTTGATAAATGTTGTCAATAATCAAACTTTAAGTGCTCATAAAAAAAATTGAATTTTAAACTTTGACTTCCGGAATGCACCTACTAGATTCACTTTCCCATCGAACAAGATATTGAAGTTGAAAATTGTACCATTGTTTCGATTACTTATCGTGTATAAAACACAAAAAAAATAAAAATCACATTTTAAAATTAATACATTCATCGCTCTGCAGCTCAGAATCTAAAACGTAATATTACATACTTCAATGAAAATGTAAACTTATACCTAATGACATTAAGTATAGATACGCAAAAAATAGTAAAATTCAAAGACAGCAACTTTTAGTAAAATGTTGTAAAATTTAGGATATACTTAGGTAATTCTGATTACAGTTTGAAAAAAAATTGGTAAGTACCTATAATTTATTGCAATGCACATTATTTATTATTATGGTACAAACACTATAAGAAAAAGGGTCCCTGTGAACTGTATCCCATTTAATTTGTTTTATGTAAATTGCAGCCTGGGTATATTTTGCATAAACGGAAATATCAAATATTGCGGCTTGCTGGGTATATTTTATACCGGTGCAACACGATTGCGCACTTTTTACCTTTTTACCTGATAAAAACACAACACGATTGCGCACTTTTTACCTTTTTACCTGAAAAAAATAAAACACGATTGCGTACTTTTTGCCTTTTTATATTTGAAAAAACACCACACGATTGTGCACAAAATTAATTTAATTTAATATTTTTGGCGTAAATGACCCACCTATAGTTTAGTATACGTATAATTGATACTTGGAAAAAATATAAAAATAATGAAATATCGTTAAATAATTATTTGTTAACGTTAGGACCACGTTTTTGTGCTAAAAAGTTGTAAATATTATTTGATTTTTGTCATTTTTTAATTTTTGAAATAAATGTTTTTAGATACTTTATATATCAATTTATCAAACTAACCAACTCAAACAACAATTTATTATATTATACTAAATTCTTAACTGATAAATATAAGATAAAAATGTATTCAACTACTAATTATTTGTATATTATTTTATTTATAAATTATAAGCCACGCAATAGTCCTAAATTTCAATTTTTATTTGCTATATTATTAAATTTAAATAGTTAAGCTTTCAATTCTCGGACCTTAGTTTAAAAATGATACGGTAAAGTTACTGATAATTATAAGATAAAAAAAAGGTAAAAAGTGCGCAATCGTGTTGTATTTTTTACAGGTAAAAAGGTAAAAAGTGCGCAATCGTGTTACGGCCATTTTATACATACCTACTTAAATTGCGGCATACCGGCATGGGTATATTTTTATACATACGTAAATTACGCTTTTTTTGCAAAATCAATATTTTTCATCCCTGCATTTTTCAGACTTCGGACTCGAAATATAATTGTATTAAAATTGGTATGGTTAAAAATATTAGATTTGCTGTTTTTTTGTTTATAATTTAATATATATTTATTTATTGATTAGAATAATCGAATAATAAGGCTGTTTTATTTTGAGCGATCGAAACGCACGGAGACGCGTGTTCTAATCACTTAGTGTGTAATCCACGCGAATGTTATATACAAATAAATATAACTAGGTACTAATTATCAATTAAAATTTTATGTATTATTAGTAAACACCAATTATTAAAAAAAATAATGATATTTATTATAATAATTCAATGCATTGATATGGTTATATGAAATCAATGTATGTTTTTTTTATACTTATGGCAATTATACAATACTGAAATAATTTTAGATTAAGTACAAGAAATTGGTTTTAAAAAATATTGTTGAAGATTTTCAAATATTTTTAATAGTACCAATAATGAATGTCTCAAAAGTATCACTCTATTTAGCTCTGTGAAACTGTGACACATCAATATTCAAGATATTTAAATATTAATTTATTTAACAATAATAATACTTAAACAGTTTTTACCTATAGAAATTTGTGCATCTCACATAAATTAATATCAAAATTATAGTAATTACAATCAAGTGTTTTTTTATGGATCCACCATAAATCATTTACTAGTTTTTAACTTGGTATCATTTGATAATATAAAAACATTTTTTTTTTTTTTTTTCATAACGGTTTTATTGTAAAATTTATATTCTTAGATACTTATTACTCACTAGGTACTTCAAGTACCCATCAATAATTTTCTATGGGTAGGTACTAATATATCTAAGTGCCTATTATATTTAAAAATTGATAAAGTTTATTTTATTTTGTAAAAGAATACATCTGAAAATATTCGAAGTATAGCCGTATAAGTAATAAGTATATATCAACAGTTTAAAATGTTGGAAAATTTTTCAGAGCTTATAATCACAAGAAAATAGTTAAATAGGTAATTACCTAATAATAATCGCATTCATTGTTATTAAATTTTAATAGATAAACATTTTTTTTTCTGAACAAAATTTTAAGATAAAATGCTATTAATTATGTTGTTTGACATTCTTGATTTGTATTCAAGAATAATAGCGAATAATAATATATTTAATTGATATAGGGGTTTATTACATTTTAATAAATCATAAATATTTATTGGAGTAAAAATTAAATTAAATTAACTTTTTTATCTGACTCACCAGTCACCACTACGTGATGGTGAGTCATTATTATTATTGTAGTACCTACTGTACACGATACACGTCCATGTTACAATATTTTTACATTATAATATTGTATAACTAATTCTTCCGGAAGTATTTTAATAGAAAAAATGTTCTTCTGAAATACCAACTTTTTACTTCTTAGACACATCATATAAAAAAACAGTCATATTGTTTATTTTGTATTTATATAGGTAGCAATAGCAATTCGAATTAGTTTTAAAGAAGCGTTCAATAACAATTCAAATATTTTTAGAACAATTTATAAATTATATTATTATTTATTATGAATCGCAGACATTTCCCCCCCCCCCCGACTGTTTTCGGTGTAGTAGGACATTTTCTCCCGATATTTTTTTGATCTGGTAATTTTCCCGCCATTTTTTTTTTAAAGTTTACTATTTAATAATAATATTTTATTATTTAATATGAAATTATTATTTTGCCTATTGTCTAATATTTTCATAAATATAATTAATTAAAAGGGGGGGGGGAAATGTCTATTTACCATTATTATGATATAGTATAATATATTCTATTATGAATCAGAATATTTAAGATTCAATACTTATAATTTATCAACATAAAACAAACAAATATAGTTAAATTCGGTACAAAAAATATTAAATTGAAATGGTGAATTTTTAGTGTTTTTAAATTATAATTCATTATTATTCTTATTTCTTAAATATTACTATTTATTTACAAACATTCAAATTTATTTATATTAATAGGTATTTTTAAGCTTTTATAGGTAAGAACAATAATTAAAATGATGTATCAGAAACATATTACATATGTCCAATGATTATTAAATATAAGAGGACGCTACTCCTGCATATGTTATCTCCGTCTTACAATAATATATTGTAAAACAAAGCAAAAACTGCTTAACGTAGGAAAAAACCGAGAAGACTACAGTAATAACTAAGATACGAAATTTTCACCAGATTCAAAGAAGAACTTTAACTGTGAAATATCGTTTTTATTTTTTCGAAATCGTAAATACAAAAATTTATTGAAGTTTGAAAAACACAAACAATAATTGATTTTGAAACAATAAGAACTTTTTTCGTATAAATGATATCAAAAAAATAAAAACGATATTTTATAGATAATGTTCTGAACTATATGTATTGTGAATCAATTTAGAGAACCATCACTATAGCCTGAGTGGTTCTATCCCGCTCAAAACAGTTTTTGCTATGTTGTACATATTTTATAAAACGAAGAAAACACATGCGGGTGTAGCTTTCTCTTAATACATATTATTAATAGTAAAATCTATAATAAATTAATTATTATACAAAAAAAAAATTCATCTAAGATCTTTTAAAATCAAATTTATAATGTTTAATACTCTTTAAAAGGACGCTATCGCTATTAAATTCCGATAATTTTGTATAAAAAATAATGTAAGCAATAGTAAATAATGTAATTAATGTATAATAATGTAATATTAACAAGTGCAATCAAGTCATTAATGATGGAATCAAGTAAAAATTTTTCCGTATTACGTACTTGTTGGTTTTTAATATTTTTGTGTATGAACAGACAAATGGTTTTATTTTTCAACTTTTATAACATTATAATATATTTATTATATAATTATATTCTTACAATGCGTGTACTCCTCTTCCATTTAGCACTTATATACTTAAAGATTCCAGATCGACGTGATCGCAATTCATATCACTTTTAACTATTCCCCTTGCCATTATATTAAAAACAAAGTTATCACTCGTATGATGAGGCTTGACACTGGCGATCGAACATTCCTTGTTTAATAGACCTTAATTTGTTTATACCCATTTAAAATTGTATTGGAATATTAGATATATTGTATATTGGTTCTTACTGTTATGAATTAATATTGTAGACGTATATAAATGTTATTATTTTCAAACTAGGTATGTATCAAATAGGGGATAGTATCTATCCTACAGAGCGCAAGCCAGTTTTCTTTAATAAAAAATAAAATAATGATTCTTTTTTAGTTGAACAGAATATTTACCAATCATAATTTATTAATTACACGTTCTGACGTTAAAACTGTAACATGGTACTACATTTTGTTCTTTGGAATTATATAGTAGTCGTTTTTATTTTCTTCTGGAACATCGTGTATCAATCGTGTCCATATCAATTTTGTCACGACTATTTTCTACTGTTCAGTCAATATATTAAGATTTAATATTTTATAATATATTGATTTAAATTTAAATTTGTTGGGTTGATTTTGTATTTTTGACATTTTTGTATCATTTTCAACTCCAATTTAAAAAAATTGTTTTTTTATATTACCTAATTTATAATAGTAAGTATTAGGTATAAATAATATATAAAAAATGTATATAGTATGTATCGTATAGCGCTATCTATGCGGTGTTGATTTGATAAGTATCCAGCCAGTTTGATTTTGCTTGTCCGGTGTAAATTATATCATGAAAGGGCATTTATAGGCAACTCATCGTACGCATGGTCATTGCGATTGTATATTTGCTTATCAACGGATATGCAAATATTACTTACTTCACACCAGTTCATTACTTAGTCAGTTTTGTATCACCTTGGACCATGGTCCTATGATTTCTCTGTTATTTTGTCAAAAGAGACTTCATGAGAACTTGACATTAGGTAGTATTTTAGTTTACTGAACAACCTAAAGTTAAGTTCAGAAAATGATATATTTGTATTTTTACAACTTAACAATTTACCAATATTGTTGTACTAACCATTGAATTTCAATGATTTCTTAATACCCAACACTCCCTCTAAACAGCTATCGTTAAATGTGAAAAATTTGTGCCCATGTTTATTGTTTACACAGCAGAAAAAGCTAAGATTTGTATTATAATTTCAAATTTATAAAATGTTTAATTTAATTTAACTTCCCGGATTTAGATTTGGTGTTTAGTCATTAAAATTGTCACGACTTTCTTTACAAAGTTATTGATGATTACAATAAATTACCTATAGGTACTTAGTCAAAAAAGCGTACCTATGTATAATAAATATATTTAACTTTATTTATTTTCATGAAAGCTCTAATATTTACTTTAGGTATGCGTGTTTAATATTGCAACGCATCTTTCGGGTTCTACAGTAATCCGCTTTGTATAATTCATATTACCCTCATTAATGGCAATGATAATAAAACCATTAATGATATATCTGTCGGAAAGACTCCACCTAATTCCAATTAATTTGCTTATCAAATTTGTCTTGTAAACTATTAGTTCTTCCACAGGACCTAAAACTGTTATGTAAAAATAATATTTACACATCTATATACATATATCATAACATGTAGGTATTTTATACATAATAGTTTATGTGACTAAGTCAGGTCATCCACCCTCACTATTTGACATTTGAAACTGTGGCCTTTGGTGGTATATTAAGTTAATATCGTTACTGAAGTATTTTTTTTTGTTATTTATTATTTTTATGCTTTAAGCACATTGATTATTAACCCCAGTAAACGTAGCAGCACAGCATTAGGTGATATCAATCCAACCAATGCAAATTTTTTGGTATCTACATTTTTGGACATTGTTTGACCACTTTCAAAATTTGCTGGACTTTATCTACACTGGGAGGCCAATTTCAACTTTTGCGCTGTAAAATTCATGCCAGCATCGCAACTGTTAGTTGGGACTTGTTGTTTAAGCTAAAAATATTCTTCTTGATTTGTTGGACACTGTTGGAGGCTTTTGTCAACGGTGGATAAATTATAAAATGCAAGTATTTGTTCCGATATTTTTTTTCTACCTACACATTTTTTTTTATTTATTGTTGATACTTAATGCTGATATAATTATCAAGTATTTCCTAATTGTTTTTTGTAAAAACAGTATTTACTTTAGTACTTATAATATGGTTTTCTAGACACATGAATATAAATTCATCATACATACTTCAATTTCTGAACGCTTTGGATTTATTGTCAAAAAACATCTGCTATTTTAGACAGCAATTTTATGTTACGTTCTAACTACATAATTTTTTTAAATAATTATGATACAACAAAAATAATAATGATTAAATATTAATTATATACCTATAGAAAATGTAGGTATATTAATTTTATAGTCCTGACCATGCCTAAAATTGCTTGCTATTACATTGCAGATACACTAACATTACATTACTAATTAGACTTAACTGCAGTTAGACTAAACTAAAGTTTTCATATAATATTAGTGAATGTGATCTTTACATTTCGATTTGGTTTTAAATGGTATGAACAATCCTTCATTCGAGTTGTATCCATGATTCGTCAGAACGAATACCTGCAGTTCGTAGTTGGTATCGGATTTTAAATCGTCGTAGTTCACCGTGATTTGTTTAGTAGAATTTGCTACTTGCGTTCCTTCGAAAATATTCTGTAGAATATACGTTATCATTTTTGTTAATATAAATATCAGAAAAATGAATGTGTTGTGTAATTAAATGAATTTACGTGATTTTATCGAAACAAGAATAATATGAAAAATTGAATATAGGTATTGGTAGAAATTTAGATACCTATTAAAGTACTAACCTTAAGTATGACGTGGTATCCTTGAAAGAAACCATTTAACTTAGAACACTCATCTATGTTTATCGTCCAATTTAAGTGCGCGCTTTGATTGGTGATATACGATCATTTTCGACATTAATTACAGGTATTAATTTTGGATCTATAATTGCAAGTGATTAGAATATTATATACCATAAGCTATTTAAAAATGTTTAATACTGACATGTATTAGGGCTAGGTACTAACTGGAAATAGGTGTTTTCACAATAATAATAGTAGTATAAAAAAGGGGTTCTAGTGCTGCATCCCCACATCCCCACATCCCACAACATTGCCGTCGCTATGTGTGTGACGTTTATTTACCCCGCCCCACCTCACCACCAGACCGACTCGTCACATGACCAACATATATTTCTAGCGCTTGCGCACGAGGAAAATGCTTGCACGCACACGCACGCGCATGCATCGACATACATATAACTCTAGTGATCAATCTTTTTGAACCTCGAGCTTTAGCATTGACGCCTTAACCCACTAGGCCACAGACCTGATATACTTATCCTATGATTCTTTACGTACATAACTGTATGAATATTAGTTAATATGAAATGCACATATTATTCCGACCTGAACCCGCCGCCCAACTAATTACGTGACCAACACATATTATCATATATAATTATAGTAATCAACATATATCTTACTTGTTATCAGATACGTTATCAAGTTATCACTAACGTATTATTGTAACTATATTCTAGCCATTTGATATTAATGTACTTGTTATACTCTTTACCACAAGAGATCATGCCGCGCACCGACCAAAACTGGTCTCCCCACGCCGCACCCTGTCATAGGGGAACCAGTTTCGATGACAGGGTGACGCAGGGGATGCGCAGAACCGGCATGGTTTCTCGTGGAACAGAGTATAGTTATATACCCGAGCCGCTGAATACATTATGTATTTAGTAATATATGTAATACATTTGTGGGAAAAAACAACATCATTCCTCAGGAATATACATGCAATGATGTGTATGTCGTCATATTTTTAAGGTTTTATCGAACGATCGTTTTGTATTCATGTAATATCTTTAGAAATCCAGATGTTAGACTAGCCGTGTTTTTAACGTTGAACCGTACATTTGTGTTATTTCGTCCTTTTGATTAGTTTTGTTTATTTAAATTTTTTTATATTTTCAAAATAATATTAACCTGTCGTATAGTTCTCGAAGTCAACATCTCACCTAACGGAGGAATTTTACAAAATGCGTAAGTGTTAGTAATTTTTAATTATTTTGATATCTATATATATAAAAATTTCGTGTCACGATGTATGTTCGCGATAATCTCCGAACTACTGGATCGATCATGATGAAATTTTTACTATGTGTGTAATTTGGCCGAACTTAAAAGATAGGCTAATTATAAAAGGGAAAGGATTAATCCCGGGAGGTGCTAAAACGGGAATTTTGAGATTTCAGATGACAATTTTTGATTATAAATGGTTGCCATGGGTTTTTAATGATAATAATAAAAAAAAAACTATTTGCTTTACTTTTTAAATATAAATTATAATATAATATCAAACTATAAAAACGTGAAATGAAAATCTCTGTACAGGCTAAACTCTGGAACTACTTATCAGATCTTTTTGATTTTTTTTTTTAAACGAAAGAGTATTTTACGAAGAATGTTTATATGAAAGAAAATTTTAGGTTGCTATTGGTTAATCGGTCATGTTTGTTGATTTGTATTATTATTTTTTGTCATTATACATACATATAATATAATATACAAGAAGATCTGATAAGTAGTTCCAGAGTTTAGTCTGTATAGTTATAGTCTCTGTATTTATATAGTTAGATATATATATATAAATTAATGTTCTTGGGTAGATTAGACCTCTGGGAAGAAGATAAGTTAATTTACAAAGGGTTAAATTTGTTTTTTTTTATTCATCGGTACGGTTAGATTAGGATAGGATTTTGTATAGGTAAATTGATTATATTAATCCATCGTAGGTAGAATTAAGTAAAACCAACAAACTTGGTATAACTTTGATATTTTAGAGTTAAATCATACACAACGTACTAACAGCACGGCGGGGTCCGCGATCTATCACAGGTAGATTGCCTACCTGATATAATGTACTGCTGCTAATCAGAATTTTTATTCTGGGCAACGGAAAAGTTAAGATAAATTTTGAACACCATACACCGAATATTAAATAATGAATTGAACAAAGTTTGAGTCATACAGAGTTGATACATTTAACGGGCAACGAAGTGCACGGGATCAGCTAGTATATTTATATATATTTTTTTTTAACAGTGAGATAATTGAGTCGCCGATCATTCGGACAGCTAATCCTGACACGATTATTCATTTAAGACGGTTGTATCAAGAATATTCACTTATCCAAAATTCAGGCGAGAGGAAGAGGATATGGATAGCACATACGAGATCGTTTTCTCGGGGGTGTAATATAGAATTGAGAGTTTTGTGTATGTTGATGCGTGAAAATCATTATGATCGCTCGATTCCTGAAGATGAGGTTATAGTAAGTTTTAACATAAGAATATTCAAATATTGTAGATAATATGATTATATTTACTAATATCACTTAATTTATTATAGATTTAACTATCGTTTAGTGTGTTAATGCAGTCATATTGAACGATCCGTAGGCATAACCAGTCATTTTTTTGCAGCTGATGTACGGCTTCACAAGAATAGCGATTTTTGATTCAGAACGTATTAGGGAACAATTAAAAATGAAATGGACGATGAATGTCCCCTAACCATTCTGTCATATTTACATTTTGACTTTCACACTTCTCGTTTTATTCTATATAAAATCTAACATTGTATAGCTATATAATATGTTTATTATTTGAATCGATATTAGGACTAGAAACTAATTTTCATGCATGCAAATGAGAATTTGTTTAATGATTGAATAATGATTTTAAAATAATCAAAATAATCTGGGAACTCAGATACTATGTCGTATCAATTTCGTATCAAATTAATGTAATGACTAATAGGTGTGTTAAATTTGAATCAAATAATAAACCATTATATATGCGAAAATCGATTATGAACGAAGGCCGTCTATCAGACTAAATTTTTATTGATATTTTTTTATATTTATATTCGTAATTTATTTTTCTATTAGTAACAGTGGCAGGTCTAGGGTTTGATTTAATTTTTTTTTTTTTTAGACCACACAGGGTCTTCGATCCATCGCAGGTTGGTTCCTTACCTGATAATATAGGTACTGCTCGCGTAATCACTGCAAGCGAATCTCACGGACAACGCCGTTTGGTGGCTATACATTAAAATATAATATCATTTACACTTAAAAAGACATTGGTTCCACAGTGTGTTACACCCAAAAGGGGTTGAATAATCAGAATTTTTTTCCTGGCAACGCCGGGTAATTCGGCTAGTAATAAATAATTACCGATGATAATAATATTATTAAATTCTGATTTCTGCGATGGTTTTACAATAATGTGTGATGATTTTTTTTTTGTGTCTTTATACACAATCAATTGTTTAAATAATGTAGTTTAAATACTTATACATGGACAGAAGAAATATGTATGTAATATATATATTAATAGAAAAAATAATTTAATAAACTTTACAGTTTGCTTTGATTATTTTGTTATCACGGGTTCCACAGTCTTATTTATTGTGTAGGTATGGTTAAAAATGTTGATACTTGGTTTATGTTTAAATTAAGTGGTTAGTCAAATAATATTTTATAATATAATATAAGGTTGTATGTATAATACTAATTAATAATAATAAAATGTATAAACTTTCATAGGTACAAATTTTAAATAAATCGATTTTAAATATTCAAGTCCATTTTGCAAAACCAATCTTGCTCTAAGTAAAACGGCATGCTTTCAAATTTGTTGTGGTGTATATTACCTGCAGTATTGGCGTGACCGAAACTATTATAGTACGCAGCTTTCTTTCTCATGGTGAATTTTTCGCTAAATTTGTTCTGCACATTGGTAGATTAAAATAACCCTGAACCTATAGTGTAGCGGATCACATATGTGACATGTGTGACACCGTTACATTATATACTGAAAGTATAAGTATAAATATGAATAATAATAATAAGGAATAAGGCTTATACACGTAGTACAGTTATCCGGCTACACATATACACAAACAATTGTTAGTACTTATATATAAGAGACACACCATGTTAACACCGTTAGTTTTGGGACCAGTACAGCTACCCGCTAGCCAACGAACTTCGGATGACGATACCGTTAGTAAGTCTTTCGATATTTCTGTAGTTAATAAGTATTGCGTATTTAATGAGTATTATGTAATAATAAAAACTTATCAACTAGAAATTAATATTTGTTCTAGCTTTCCTGAAGCCACCGAGTTACTGTTAAAATATAATTCATAGGGCTCTGAAAATCCTCACTGAATTATCTAAATTTAACAGGTTCCCTAACCCCGTTACACTATTATTAGGTACCTGGAACACGAATGAAGAGTCGTTCTATAGTGGATGAGGAGCGTCAATGTGCCCTTCTAATAATTTCTTAGTGTGTAAACTTAGCACAAAATGTATCACGCCGTTCTGCAGATAGTGGTCCGAGCCCAAGTAAGAGGCCCATAAACGTGCAACATTAAGACAGTGACCAGCGAAGCCGAGGAAACGATTCTGAACTTTATGTTTTTTTCTCATTTGCAGTGAAATTGAGAAATATGAAGGAACTTGTTTTTTAATAGAATATGTACGAGGCATTGGCGCAATTTGGGGGGGGGGGGTGTCTTAAAGTTTGATTTAAGCCCTCCTAAATCTTTAAATATATTCATTCTTAAATCCACCTAATAAAAAAATTAAATATGGAATTTTTTAGCCAACTCGATAATCAGTGTACGTATGTTGTCTAATAAGTAATAAGTAATAATTAATATCAATTTATAGAATATATAATCAATTGTTGTTATTAATGTTAGTTTTAATGAAATATGAATATAATATGATACATCGTTAAATAATAGCTTGAGTATAGTATTGTTCTATGAGTATAGATAACCTGTTATAATAGTAGTAACACGGGCTTAAATATTATTATCGCATATTAGCTATTTTTAGAATATGGAATTTACGGAGATGTCATCTGTATATATAAAACAGTAAGCTGGCTGACTGATCTATCAATGCACAGCTCAAACCATTGGACAGATCGGCCAGAAATTTGGAATACAGAATACAAATAGCTATTATGATGTAGGCTAAGAAATAATTTTTGGAAAATCAACTCCTAAAGGGTTACTTCGCTATGTCTAATCACTGTTTGCAATTATAAGATTTAACACTTGGTACAGGGCCGGTTTTAAGGGGGGGGGGGGCACCGGTGGGCAATTGCCCGGGGGTGGCACACTTTGGGGGCGGCAAAATTATCTCAGATAAAATAAACAAAAAATTATTTTTTTTTTTAAGAGGAAGATTTCTAAAAAATTATACATTTTATTATTATTTATTTTTTAAGTTCACATATGCATACATTTTGTTTTACCTACCTATATTTTATCATTTTAAATAAAGAAAAATAAATGTTATTAACTAAGTAGGTAGGTACCTAATATTAACATTAGTGGGTTTATGTTTACTAGTTTAGACTAGACGTCGTATATGTCATTTACCAAATTTATCAAATTACCTCCAATAATTTACCCATAAAAATATTCTTAGATATGTTAATTCTTTTTGAGACAGTGATTCCTTAAGTTTTACATTCAAATTATGTCATTTTGCATTATAATTATAACTAAAACTATTCATATAGTGTGATACATATTTTGTATTTTTGTATAATATAATTATATAACTACAATACAACATATTCAGAAAATGTAAAGTGTTCTTACTTAATAACTTAGTACTTAGTACTTTATTTTTATGGCTACATGCAACCTTCGTTTATGATACTGGTGTGATTATAATGTTGATGAACTTTCTAGTTTTATTATAGTAGATAAACTATTGTAGTAAATTTAGTAAAATTTGGCTTATACTACGCGAGTCGTGAACTTAATAATTTTACTGAGTTGTTATAATTTATAATATGTACATTGTATACAACAACAAAATATATTCAATTTTAAACCATATTTAATGCTAGTATTGTTTCAATCACTCATAGGTATTTTTAAATTTTTTGAGCACAATATAACGCTGGCCTCGTTAGACCATCTAAATAAAAAATATAAAACAGTTTGACATTAATTCATTTTTTTTTAGTTTGAATTTAATTATTGTACCAATTATTGGTACTTATACTACTTGGTGTGTATTTTAAGCAGGGCTTAGCGCCCGAATCATTTTTTCGGGTTTCGGGTTTCGGGTGCTGGATGTATTTGGGTGTTCAAACACCAGAATAAAAAATTTTAACGAACGTTCGTGTTTTAATAACCATTATTATTCGGGATAATATAGGTTAATACTGGTGTTCACTGTGTTCAGTACTCTAGAAAAACTACAACTTTAGATGGGCTGAGCTAGTGAGCCTCCCAAAAATTGACAATCCAAAATAAAATGACTTTGTTATTCATAATAATATATAAATTCCTAATACGAATGTGCAATAGTTTTTTTAGGTCAAACTCGGTTTATTAGTGTACAGATGTTACATTTTTCTAATAAACTAGAAGAACTAAGAACAATGGGATATTAATTAGGTACTTATTTAACATTTATTTACCAATTGCCAAGTCGATGGATATAAGTTATAACTAAAATATTTCAAATAAGGGCGGTGAGCCGTAGAGAAATAAAATAAAATATAAATTATGATTTTCTGATTTCCGGAATACTGGTAAATATAGCCACGATTTTCGTTACTAAATTTATTATAATAATATATTAATATTGCTTGGGAAGTTGGTTGGCAAATAATAGTAATAATACTACTATATAGATCAGGGATGGGCAACTGGCGGCCCGCGAGCTTTTTTTATCTGGCCCGCGCAACTCAAAGTTACTATAGGGCCAATTTTTAGAAATTTAAAATATAGCGGGGCCAGAGCATAAAAAGCAAAAAAAAAAAGGTCATTCAAAATATACATTTTAAATAGCATTTAACCTGGCCCGCTATATTTTAAATTTCTAAAAATTGGCCCTATAGTAACTTTGAGTTGCCCATCCCTGATATAGATATTAATAGTATAAATGTTATTACTTATTAGTTATTATACCTACTTATTAATATTTGGTATTTTGGTCAAGACAGTCGATTGGTACGTTGTTCAGTTTTGTTGAGAACATGTCTATATTTTTTATTGCTATTAGTTATATTTGGATTTATTTTTTACATACTAATAAATTATATATAATATATTAGGTATGAGAAATAATTTAGTATTAGGCATTTAAGTGATTTGGTTTAATCAGAATTAATTAATGATTTATAAGGATTTTATTTTCGAGAAAATAATTTATGAATTTACTTATAATTGATTGTAAAATTGTCCCTGTTAATTTATTATTAAGCAACTTACTACAGAATCTAACTCACCACAAGAAATACTTACGAAATAATATATCACATGAAGATTGTAAAAAGAAAAATTATTCAAGTTTCGGGTTACCAGAATGTTTTATTTGGATTTTGGTTAATTGGCTATATGGGTTTCGGTTGTATGATTTTTTAAGGGTTTTTAGGGGTATTATGGGTTCCGGTTAATTCGGGTGCAAGGCCCTGCTTTCAAGGCTGTCGAAAGTGATCCTATTTTGAAGGGGTCGGATTTAGGCAATATTCTAATCCTCTAATCCTTCGTAAGTGATGTGTGACTGCGTGTGTAATGACTACAAATCAATGGTTATAACTTATAAGTGTGCGTGAGTTCCCTGAACACTTAATGTAATGAAAGATAAACTATGGTTAAGATTTTTGGAAATTCGTAACGTATATACGCGCAGTCACATGATACTATACATTGTGATCAAAAAAGGTTCAACATGAAAGTCCCAAAAAGCGGAAGAAGACTGCTTCCAGTACCAAAAAACTGATTTTAATAAACTTTTGAAAACATATTTTGAATTGCTTATTCTCTTTTCTAGTTTATGTAGGAAATGGAGTTTCGAATTTTTGTATTGTTTAATTAGTATATAGTACCAAATTAATTTTCATTTTTTTTCCAAAATTCACATTTACTTTATTGTGACTGCAAAAAATCAAAAATCCATTTCTATTACACAACCTAGAAAAGAGAATAAGCAATTCAAATATTTAAAAAAAATTAAAATTGGACTTCTGGAAGTAGGTAAATTTGTTTTTCCGCTTGGTCTAAATGCAAGAAAAAATGACTAAAAAACGATCCGTTTTCAAGAGCCTTGAGAATTACAAAATATTTTATTAAATATTTAAGTGTCAAATTCATGTATTGTAATCAGTTTAATAATTATTACGTTTTTTACAATATACTATATAACTTTTCAAATATCCTGAAACAATATGCATTAGCTTCGTTATAGACATCGTTATCTAAAAATGATGGATTAAGTGCGCGATAGTGTTGCAGGGCTATTTATTGTTACTTTTAACTTTATTAGCATAACATTTTTTTCTTTAGATACAGCATTGACAATAATTAGGTACTTACCAAGGTTGCCGTTGTAATCATCTGTATTCACTAAGCAATACAAGTAATTCAATATGAATAAAAAATGATATAATGCTAACGTTTATATAAAACTGTCCCGACCGGGACACCGTGTTGCACCACTTGCACGTACCAATGATTTTTTTTAAGCGCATTCTACCCGTCATTGAATCTAACCTGCCTAACAACCAATTTGGTTTTCGTCATAATCACTTAATCATTCACCAGATCCATCGCCTAGTTGATAAAATCTCCTTCGCTCTGGAAAAAAGCTAATATGCACGGGTGTATTCCTCGACGTGGCGCAAGCTTTTGACACCGTCTGGCATGAAGGCCTCCTCCTTAAACTTAAAACTATTCTCCCCTCTACTTCTACTTACTGTTTAAATCCTACTTTAAAAACAGACACTTCTCTGTCCGTTCAGGATCTGCTATATCCGAAATATTCCCGATCTGTGCTGGTGTCCCCCAAGGAGCAGTTGCAGCTCCATTACTATTCAATCTATAGGAAGTCTCTGCCCCTGATAGTTTCTCGTGCAAATCGACTACTACACACCTCAAAATCCAAGCAGACATTCTTAACAGTTACAGAAATATAATTCATTACCTAAAAGATACCAACGCACAATTCCACACATATCAGCCGCAATCTGATAAACCCCTAAGGGTAGTTATCAGAAACCTCCATCCCTCTACTCCGGAGGCTGACATCGCATCCGCAATAGAAGAAATTGGCCACACTGTAAGAAACGTGACTAATGTCAGATACCAACAAAGAAAGAAGGTCGCTTTCGTTGTTGTTAGAAGACATAGGATTAGGTTTGGGAGGTAGGTGACCCTCAGTTACATTTGCATACGAACGTGGCTGCGGCATGGACGAGAATTCGGTAGCTGGGGGGTGTTATTGGGATTGTTTGACGTTGGCGGCGGAGTTGAACGGCAGTGGTTGTTGAGATTTCTTGCTTGAGAAGTTGTTATGCTTGCGGGTCAGTTGCTTGTATACTGTACATCCTTTATAGTTGGCTGGGTGCGCACCTTCGCAGAGGGCGCATTTAGCCGGAAGATCTGGAGATTTTGGACAGGTGGTAGAGAGGTGTTTTCCACCGCACTTGACGCACATGGGGTTGTGAGCGCAGTAGGTGTGGGTGTGGCCGTAAGATTGGCAATTTTGGCACTGTGGTATTTGTCGCTTTTTGTATGGTTCTTCAATTTTGATTTTCGTGTGCAAAAAGAGGTGATGGAGAAAATATCACTGTCGCTGTCGTTTGGGTCCAGATCGACAAAAAAGAGAGGTAGAGGAGTTTTTGTTTGTTGGTATCTGACATTAGTCACGTTTCTTACAGTGTGGCCAATTTCTTCTATTGTGGATGCGATGTCAGCTTCCGGAGTAGAGGGATGGAGGCTTCTGATAACTACCCTTAGGTGTTTATCAGATTGCGGTTGATATGTGTGGAATTGTGCGTTGGTATCTTTTAGGTAATGAATTATATTTCTGTAACTGTTAGGAGTGTCTGCTTGGATTTTGAGGTGTGTAGTAGTCGATTTGCACGAGAAATTGTCAGAGGCAGAGACTTCCGTTAGGTGGTTGCGTAGTTCAAGGTAGTCATGGAAGCCTTTCATGAATATGGGTGGAGGTAAAATGATTTTTGGTGTGACTTTGATGGTATTCTTTTGCCCCTAATTTGAGGTCTCAGATTGAGCGCCAATTTCAACATCATTATCGGCGGTGATAACGTTTACGTCGTCCGTGGAGAGTGGTGCGAACCGGTTTGGCGTAACGAAAAGTTTAGTTTTCTTAGAAGTTACGATAGGCGGTGATTGCGATGGAGGATGATGATGAAAGGCAACGTTTATTTTCATTGTTACTAGTAGTTTTACTAGTAACAATTTTATTTTTCACATTCTTAATTTGAGATACAGTTGGCTTTGGGTTTGGCATATCGGAGTTTGTTGTTATCTGAAGTCCAAAGGTCCAAAGATTTATTTTTTTTTTATAAATATATTTGTAAAAAAATGTATATGTGATAGGTATATTTTCTAATAATTATAATCTTTATAATATATAATAATGAATGTTTGTGTGTGTCCTTCATGCATTCTTTCAATACGATTTTTAAAAAAAATTATATAGTTGCGTTAATAATTACATGAAGCATTCCTACTCCTAGGTGATTCAAAGTAGAAAATATATAAACTGCGAGTGGATAAATAAGAAGGAAATTGTCAAATAACGTGAATTTCATATGTGATTTAAGTTAGTTCGAGCATTATGAATTTTGATTTATTTAATTATAATTTCTAAAAACTATGATTTGACCTGTTGTGACTTTATGTTCTACAGTAGGCTAGACCAGTGTCCCTACATAGTATTGTATTTGTATATTACAATTATTGAGTACATTCAATATGAATACCTTCTCCTATCGAGACTTAAAGAAACTAATTAAAATAGATAATATTCATAATTCTAATGATTATTTCTCCTAAAACCAAAAGAAAGCATTTATAAACAGTTATGTCCATCTTAAATATCAAAATCCCTGTTTGATGACTATATATATTTTTTATATAATATATAATAGGTATATAATAAATATGTACAATGAAAATAATATATTGCAGGACACCATACGTTGTAATTACGCCACTGGTAAATGCATGATATCTTTTATTCGTATTAAACAACCAGACAAGTGTAAAATAAACATGTGTCCTTTTGTTTTTCTGGGTCACAGACTTAGTTCTAAGAACATTGATTTTTACAAATACGATGAGGTACGTATAATAAAAAATATATAGTAATAAGACCGTTGTATTATGTTATCTTGTTTATGTTTTAAAAATGTACCTATATATTTATTATTTACATTTTAGATTCTGAGCGACGCGATGAATGTATTGATTTTACAATGATGTGTGTTTTTTTTTTTTTTTGTGTCTGTCTTCACCTTTTAAGAGGGTAAAAGTGCTTGGATTTTCTTCAACAGTAACATTTCTGATAGAAAAGTGAGTCTACTTGGTACTTTGGGGGGAAAAAGTGAAAATTTCTCAGTAGTTTTTAAAAGCGCCGTGAAGAACAAAAGAAAAATTAAGGAAAAACGGGAATTTTACGCAAAATCTGTTTTCGAAAAGATCGATTTTGGTTTTTTGGTGCAACCCTAAAACAAATGACAAATGTTTTCGTGTAATGACGTTATTTCATCGCGCATAGCGTTTTCCCATTCGTTTTTATGTGGTCCTGTAATCGCTTCGTTACGATTTAATGGCTGGTCGCAATTGGCGATGAACGACGACACATTATACCTGATCGGCGCTTTTAGTGTGTTCCGATCCCGCAATACCATGCCACTCCTGTTGTGTCGACCATCGTCAATTCGACCTTGACTGGATCGTCCTTGATCTGAGTCGGTGTATCTGTAAATTCTATCTTGTCTACAATTATATTTTCAATTTTATTAATTTCGTTTTCGAATATAATGTCTCTAGACACTGATATCGTATTTGTTTTCGAATAAAACACACGATAACCTTTCGTGTTATTCGAATAGCCAACAAATATTCCTCTTTCACTTTTTGCGTTTTTGTTTTGGTATGTGTGTATATACGACAGTACCAAAAACTCGCAAATGTTTAATATCTGGCATGACCTTATAATATAACTCGTACGGTGAATTATATTTAACTGAACTGGTTCCTGTTCGATTGAGCGTGTAAACATCCGTGTTTACCGCCTCTGCCCAAAGTGAGACATCCAGATTTTTCGCACAAATCATTGTCCTCGCTGACTCTACGATTGTACGATTTTCTCGTTCGACTTTTCCATTCTGCTCTGGCGTATATGGAACTGTAGTCTGGTGTCGTATGCCGTATTTTTGCAAAATACCTGTAATTTCGTTATTAACGAATTCTAACCCGTTATCCGTTCTTAATATTTTGACCTTAGAACCTGTTTCTGTTTCTACACTTCTTATAAATGTTTCCAAAATATTTTTTACTTCATATTTATTTTTAATAAAATATACCGTCCTGTAATGCGAGTAGTCGTCCTTGAATAATAAGAAGTATTTCGAACCACCTATGGAGTCATTCTGCATTGGTCCACATAAGTCTGCGTGAATTAGATCATTCACCTTGAAATATTCTGTACTACTCTTACCAAAAATTTTACGACTTTGTTTACCCATTATACAACTGCTGTACATGAACTCGTCATCCTTGGCCGAACACATAATGTCGTGTTTCGTCAAACAACTTTTCACGTACTGTATATTGTGGTGTGCTAACCGCTCGTGCCATACTGACAACCTGTTTTCGACTGCTACTGTCGCGTAGCTGTTTCCGTTTGTCGGTACTTCGACTTTGATCTGCAATTCAAACAACCTTCCGCAACGCTTACCTGCGCATATGGGCTTACCGTTTTTTGTGAACATACACGTTTTATTATCCGACGTTAATCTTAAACCTTTATCTAACGCCGCTCCGCACGAGAATAAATTAAATTTTAAACCCGGCACGTGCAATACATTTGCCATGTAATTTTTATTCCAATTACCGTTCACGTATGATAATATATTAATATTACCTTTTCCTATTGCATACAGATTTGTACCATCACCTATCGTGATTTGTTGCGTGTTTTCTAATGGTTCATAACTTGAAAACCACTCTCGATTTGCGCTCATATGATCCGACGCACTTGAGTCTAATACCCACACATCTGTTGTAGTATCTTTAATCCTTGACTCACTTACAAATGCATTTAAATTTGTGCTTGTAGTACCGATTTTTTCACCGTTCATACTACGTAGGTAATTCCTAAATTCTCGTTTATAATGCCCGATTTTACCACAGTAATGACATTTAACGTTACTTTTATTAGTAAATACTTTTTTACCTTTACCATAACTGCCATTTCTTCCATCAGATCTGTTTTGAAATTTGGCTGGAAATGCACTAGATTTCTCTTGTTCACCAACTTCACCTTTGATCTGGATCATCCGTGATTCTTCAATCAACAACCGACTAGTTAAATTATTTATAGTTTTACTTCCCGCTGAGATAGAATCCCATGCACTGTAAAAATGACTATATTCTTTTGGTAATGTCATTAAGATTTTTGTCATAACCATGTTATCCGTAACTGGTTCACCCGCTACACTCAGTTTCCTTTCTAAATTGACCAATTTAGAAATATGCGTCGACATGTCATCTGTCGGTTTCCTTGAATAACTGAAAAATTTTTGTTGAAGCAAATGTATACTTGCCTTAGACTTCTACTCGTAAATACTCAGCAGTTTCTCCCACATTTCAAATGCAGTCTCACAGTTAATCAAATATTCTAATGGACATTCGTCCACTGAGGTAACTATTATTTTTTGACATTTAGCATCTGCTTTAATCCAGGCACTTAAGTGCCTTTGCCAACGAGCTTTGGCTTCCTCAGTTGTCTCTGTTTCCGACAACTTCTTGATAGGTAGTCCTGGTTTAGTCTGTTCACCTGAAACTATACCACCTATTTCTAAGGCATTTAGTATTACCTTCATCTGGAATTTCCATAACGACCAGTTTTCCGCACATAATTTTGTTATCTTCACCGAGTCTTCCATGACCGATGGATCACGTATACTTGACCTGTATACAAATTCACCAACAAAATTTTACCATGTACACTGTTCCGCCGTTTTCCTGAAATCCAGGGTATCTCCGAGTTGGTTGAAGTTTTCTGCGTTAATACAAATATAAAAATACTTCGATCACGAATCCACTAAACTGTATGTCTTGGCAACTGCTCTAGGTAACTGTGCTCTGGGCCCATAACCTGTTGAAAGTGACGCTGGATGGACTAATGACTTTAGTATTAGTATAAATGAATAACAACACGACAATATGATTATGTATAAGTATAATATATAATAACGTACAACTGGACAATTTAACTGTGACAGTACACACACACCGTATACGCACTGTACGACGGTGGCTGTGCAAGTAAATGTTACATACTACAAAGGTCCTATATATATGCACCACCGAGGTCGTGTTACATCCGTATAGAGAGTGAGTCTCACACTCGTACAACTAGTTACTAAAATGTACACACGTGTCAAGGTTGACTACTAATATTAATTGTATATTTTAACAGTCTCCGCTCAGAAACGTTTTTTGAATGATTTATTATTGAATTCAAATATAACATTTAAATTACAACGATATGCTCGTCAACTGCTGTACAGCAGCGTGGTAACTAGCTATTTTTTAATATATATAAGCTAGAAACAACAATCGCCCAACACTCATATTAATAATAGGAATAAAATATACAGTAATATACAGTAATAAAATAATAAATTATGAATTTATTTAATAATGATATGATGCCAATTAGCACTGATGCAAAAATCTGAATGTCAGTGTATTGTCTTTCATTATTCATCATGATACATTTTTAATGATATCGGTATAGTTATTGCGTATTTGAATTAATTATGTTATCGTTTCGTTTAAGCAGAATTGTATATTATTATATATGATATATCCGAAATAAAGAACTGAATATAAGTTAAAGATAAAGACTCTATTAAAGATTAAAAGATTATTTAAAAACTAACTCTAAAATTATTATATAACATTATTCACTACTCGACGGTTGACTGACTACTGATGAAAACCCACAAACATAATATAAAAAAGATAATAATAATAATAATGTTGCATGAACCTTAAAACTATAAATAATGAATGTATACTTACAGTAATTTCGAACTTTGGTTTCCCAACCAGTAAGACTGACATACCCTAAATTATAATACTTGAGTTATGGTAAAAATTCTTGATTTAAGCCCATTGGAAGGAATGCATATTTGAGGTAAATCTTATTGAACTATGTACACCTGTTATTTTAGTAATATAATATATGATATATATCGATTTGTAATAAATACATGTCAATAGGTTTGCCGTTCAGTCAGCCACCTCGCCGACCACAGCCGTCTACCTATGATTACTATTTGTATATATTGAAATCAAACACTTTAAAGCTTAAAGTAAATTACACTCCATCTTACTATCGAATAACACCTAATATTATATTTCTATGTATATATTACTATTTAGTATACTTAGAACAGTCACAGATCCAGCCTACATTACCTAACGGGAGGGGCGGATTATAATTAGTATGTATACATATTTACTATTTAGATACCTACTGGTAAATACGAGGATATAATATATTGTATACATGAATACAATAGTACTTAATGCAATAATTCCATATCAATTAATAAGTTCAATGAATACTTTATTTTCATAAGCTGCGTTGAATGTCTTTATCGAATTATTTACGATTTAATATTACACTTATCTTAAAGAATACCTTTTAACTGCAAATGGTAATATAGGCAGAGGTATACGTAATACGTGTGCATTTACGGTGTTCGAATGTCGAAATATTGACAGAATTATCTATGGTCAGCACAACGATTTTACTATTATGCAAGTAATAGTGGACTATTAATATATAATTTTAAAAGTTATTTTTAGGAGAAAACATTATGATAATAATGATAATTTATATATAACCTATGTACGTGAAACCTTGTTTTCAATTTGCATTCGTTAGCTATAAAAGTTGAACATTTTATAAATTTGTAACTACAATATAATTATTAAATTATAAAATTGATAAATTTTGTCAAAATTTGAACTTTAAATGCTTATAAAAAAAAATTGTGCAAATGTATTTTCAATATTTTTCAACTGCTATTAGAAAGAAATATCAGGATTCTTATATTATACTTTCACGCTTTTTTAACCAACAAATAAAATTTTATTGATATTTATAGAAAAAAATACTAAAAAAATTGAAAACTGACAATGTCCGTAAACAGCTCAAAAAGAGTCAAATTATTTTCAATATTTTATCTTCTATAGAAAATGCTAATATAAACATTCAGTGAAATTTTCAATTATCTAGAGTCACACGTTTTCTTAATAACAACAAAATAAGAAAATCGTTACATGAGAAATCGAGTTAATATCAAATGTTTTAAAAAATGAATTTCAAACACTCATAAAAATTTAATTTGACTTTCTTGTAGACATTTTTTTTTTTGATAAATGTAGACAAACTTATTGATAATCTTGTATCACATTTTTTTCCGTATTTTGTCAAGATTTGAACTTTAAATGATGACAGACACAAAAATAAAAAAAAACACACATCATTGTAAAATCAATAAATTCATTGCTTCGCTCAGAATCTAAGTGTTTAAAACAATATTTTTAGTACATTTTGCGGGATACTATTGTATTTTAGTTTCTGAGCGAAGCGATGGATGATTTATTGATTTTACAATGGTATGTGTTGTTTTTTTGTTTTTTTTTTATTTGTTGTGTCTGTGTACACGATAAGTAAACGAAATAAATCTTCGATTTTTAACTTCTGTATCTTATTCGATGGGAAAGTTAATATAGTTAGAGTATTGCTGAGGTTAAAATTTAAAATCCCAATAGTTTTTTAAAAGAAAAATAAGGAGAAACAGGAATTTTTACGCAAAATTTTGGTTTTTGGACCTTGGATGTATGAAATTTTCACTGAATGTATATATTAGCATTTTCTATACACCATAACATTTTAAAAATATTGTGAGCTGTTTGGGGACATTTTTAGTAATAATAACTAATAAGGAATAACAATATAAATATAATATAAAATATCCACACTGATAAACCGTCACCCCTCAGAATCGTTTTTCATATACAATGATTACATTGATTATATAATTGAATTCAAATTTAATATCATCCATTATACTGTGACCCACTTGTTAACCTATAATAGGTACAGCAGAGCGACATTTACTTACCCACCTTTTTATATTTTAGGTGCACAAAGTATTTAGTATATTATCAGAGTAATAAGTATAAGCGGTGGATATCATAGTATTTAAAATATTTTTAATATTTAAAAATCTAAATTAAATACTAACCATAACCTTCCTTAAAAACAACGAGGTTTACACTCAACATTTGACCTGTAATAATATGATGTTTCAAATAACAACGAATATTTATAATTTTTTTAAGTTATCAGCTGCAGTTATAGTTAGCAACAAATAATAAATATATTACAATAAAATGACATTGTTTATGTGATTCAATTATCGCTTTGTGTTTCTTCTGCATATTACCCTATTAAAATAATAATCTTTTTTTTTTCATTTATTGGTTCTATAAATGCATAAAAACTAGTCAGTTTGCCCAATATTTTTTCTTATTTCTTTAAATTCAGTTTATTTCTTTGCGGCATATTAAGGTAAATTATATCTACATAATAAATATAATATATAGATTCCTACTTCTTAAAAGTATTGACTCTTTTATCACATTAAAATTGTCCTATATACGAGTTTCGGGGACGTCCTGAAGTTCTCTTCCCTTCAATCATGCCCTCTAATATTATACTATGCAACTTTTCTGGGTTTCTCAGGACATGTCTAACAATTTTCCACCGTCATGCTCTTATTTCGGATTGTGACGGTTTGTACGGTTTTCTCCCACAGGCCACAGATCTATAACTAACTTTCTAAGCACCTTTTCGTTTGATTTTTTCTCCATCCAAATTATCCTTTTCATACATGACCAACACCATGTTTTAAGATTAGGTTTAGCTTTTAAATATCTATTTATACATTGGCTTTCATTTTTTAATCTCTGGCACAGACTAGGATCTTCGTTTTTGCTTTACGTTACTATACATTGTCATTTTCGATCTTCTGAGAAGTTCATTAATTTCATCAACTGCAGGCTGTAATGCCACCTTTACTCTCTGACATAGAAACAATATCATGCAAACGCCAAACCGTATCATTGAGATCATAAGATTGTTGATTTCCACACAGGCCACAGATCTAAGTACCTTTTCGTTTGATTTTCTCTCCATCCAACTTATCCTTTTCATACATGACCAACACCATGTTTTAAGGTTAGGTCTAGCTTTTGAATATCTATTTATACATTGGCTTTTATTTTTTAGTCTCTGGCACAGACTAGGATCTTCGTTTTTGCACTACGCAATTACATATTGTTATTTCCGATCTTCTGAGATTTCATTAATTTCATCAACTGCACGCTGTAATGCCACCTACACTCTCTGCCATAGAAACAATCATGCAAACGCCAAATGATCATTGAGATCATAAGATTGTTGATTTTTAATTTTTATTCCCCTTAGATTGTATAGTTTTCTGATACGATTTATAAATTATAATACAATTATTTATAGCAATACTTTTTTATTATTTATATTTAAAGATAATTCTACAGTAAAAGGTGATCACATTATGAGTTAAATTGGAACACTGTATAGTGTATATACATATGTAATTTATAAGTATGTTGTTAAGTATAATAAATAATACTTACGCACACATGTCGCCTCTTGATGCAAAATAATTAAATGTTATAATTTAAAATGGTGAGGTTTTAATATGGTTGGCTTTGAAAGGGACTTCAAACCCGCTTTCAAAATATATTAGGTACCTATACTCAACATGCTTAAAATTAATACAAGACCAATTTTGTAATATAATTTTAATATTAGATTTGATTGATTTTAGTATTACCAAATGTAAAATATAAAATATAATCAAGGTCAACTTATACGCTTTAATTGATATTTAATATTAATTGAGTTACAAGCATTTTGATATTGTAATACTTGTAATGTTTATAAATCACTTAACATTAAAACACTAATGAGTTCCTTCCGAGATACCCAGTCACCTAGACAATATTCCGACCTCAAAGTTTGATAATGAGTCAATTAAAGTTAACAATAGAGAATTAGTTCACCTGAACTAAAATATTCTGTCGTACCTACTACCTATACGCTTATAAAGCAATGAAACACAATATTATGTGGGTGAGTGATTCTCTAAGATTGTTGTAAATTAAAATATAGTAACTTATATACTGGTATAATAATTATTATAATTTTATCTATAAAATAATGATAATTGTTAAAAAAAAAATGTATATTTAAAAGGTAGTGATAAAATTGATTATACTTATAGCTACTTAAAATATTAAATTCTCATGTTCATCATCACCTTTAAAATTTAAAATATAAAACTACATAATATTAAATAATATTTTTTTATTATTCTCTAATAATGGGCTGATTTGGGTGATTTTTTTGTTGTGTTCGTAATTTTCAGGACCCCTTACTTAAGAGAAATTTTTATTCAATCCGTGGAAAAAGGAGCCTTTCAATGTTCTCTATTTGTCCCCTCCTCAACTCCTAAATACAAGAAACCCTTTGTTTTATGTGCAGATTAAAATAAAGTAATTATTAATATGTTGGTTGCTAATAGTAATCGGGCAGTTTGTCCTTGTATTATGTTTTTTTGTCATTCTACTAAATGATCTTCCCGCATCCCTGTAGATTCAAATCCACTATTGACCATTCTCATTCTCCGCTCTCTCTTTTTGCTCAAGTCCCATGGCCGTTTCGCTCCTCCTAGGCATTCCTGTGCTTCCAACGCGGCTTCGAGCCGTTTACTCCCCCCTTCTTTGTTTTTGACTGCCCGTCCCCCGGTCTATAGCTTCCTTCACCTCTGGCTCACAGTAACTTCTTCACTCCCCAGGCGTTCCGGGGGCCCGTTAGTTCACCCGCGTCCTTAGGCGTCTCACTCTTCCCGCGTTCACACCGGTCCAAACCCACCTCTTGTCTCGTCTTGCCACTGCACTTCTGTCCATTACTCTTACCTGGCTCCCCTCTTAGCCCTCCCGTCAGCTCCATAGATGAGCTATGCCACTATTTTTCCCACCTTCTGAACCTCGCTCTTCCCTGACCTCCACCCAACTAGAGCCCTATTTTTTTGCCCCAAATCTGTCTCCCTCCTCTATGGAGTCGGACGATGAGTACGTCCTCCGCTTTCGAATTGTCATCCCTTTCCTCCGTCCCCTAGAACTCCGTCACACCCCGCCACTGCGGCCCCTCCCAGCTGGGCGCCACGACGACCGGCTGCCCTAATTTTCTACGTAGGAAACAAAACTCGACGCGCATGGCCGTACATTATCGAAACTGAAATGGACGCGAGCGGAGGAAAGGCTCGCGGGATATGGTCGTTCGGACACCGGTGAATTATATCAATGGGACTACTTATTCGAGATCGCGATGGCGACGTGTTGACCCTTTGCTCATTCCGACGAAAGACCAAAGAAAAATTAAAATAATAAGTACATAAAGAAAGGTAGACCTAGCAGAGGGTGGTACATTTAACGTAAGACGAAATCGTTGTTTAAAAGAAAAACTCGCAACGATAATGTTTTTTTTACATAATTATGCTGTACTATATTTATAATATTTAATTAAATTTCAATTATTCTAACATTCATCGTGTTTTATGACACGGCATTTTTAATTCCTCATTGCAAAGTGAAATAGTTTTTGGAAGTGCCATTTTCGAAGCATAAAATTGGATTTGTACGAGTAGTGTGATAGAGGTTACTAAGGTTCGATGAAGCGGCATGTGTACGCCCAAAATGTGGCCCACTCTCGTATTCTAAACTTTAATACTTTAATGATAAAAACTGACGAGAATTGATTTATAGTTCGAAAGTACTTCCGAAGACCATCTGCTAGTACCATGAAATTATAAATACGTAGTCGTTCTGAACAATACAAAACTTGAACCAAAATAATTGGTAGAAAAATAATCTAATGCTTTCTTCAAACTAATATTTCGTAACGACTTTGTTGCGTAAAAAAAAAAGGGTTTTCATTACAAATATGTTTATGGTTTTTGACAATAATCATGATGATGAGCGTCCACGTTGAACTGATCACACCGTATAATATAATAATAAACAAAAAAACAAAACGACGCCTCGTCGAGAAAATCGCGCACAACTGTATTATTTTTTACGATATATATTTATATATACATATTGCACATTATACTCGTACACACACACACACACACACACACACACACACACCACACACACACACACACAATCGCAACAGCGACCTCCGCGGGGTCACGACGATATTAATATTCCGTCCGGTATTGCGTTTTCCGAATAAATTGTACACGCGTGTCGTGCACGCACCCGACCCAGCCAGGATAACTCATTACAACTAGCTACATATATATAGAGACTGCGATCGGGACTGCGCTTGTATAATATATATATATATAGACCTATACCTATAATATTTAATAATAATAATAATAATAGTAATAATAATATATCATCCGGCGCGCGTGCGAGTAACCACTCGCATTGATAACAGTGCAGTATTTTTCACACGGTTTTTTTCACGGTGTGTGTGTGAGTTTTTAATCTCCCGAATCGCAAAAAAACTGATGAATAACGAACTTTCGTCTTTTTCACTGACTATAATAATACTGTGCAATGGTGATACACCTTTTAAACTGCATCGGTGGATCCACACTACGATTATCGCATCATATGGCCACGGGGGTTAGGTGTTGCTATAAGTGTCGATGAAGTGCAAGCAAAATCTTCTAATAGTCAGTTACCACGTTGAAAAGAAATGATTTCTAAAAATTAACGTCTGGGCGATTGGTAAAGTCACCGGATTGCGTGCGCTCGATTCGCTCATAGTTCTAAGGGATAGACGGACTTAATTCGAATTTAAATGTCTAGTAAAATATATGACCGCTATCCGATTTTCCGAGTCGAGCTGCTCGCAGTTTAATACAATTTAAGTTGTATCACACTGTAATTATAGTTCTATGCATTTTTTTCCGGTTGTTTTTTTATTCGTATAGCCCCGCGGATTACTATTATGGGGTATACGCCGTGTGCAATAATTAATAGTACATGGTCTAAATAAGTAGAAACGTTTTCGCCGCCACTGGGCATATATTATTATTATAATCTAGAATAGAATAGGATATTGTAGCGCACGTTAGTGCCTTATGTGAGTTATGTACACACATTGTAATACGCCATGCTATAATAATAATAATATAATATAGCGAGTACCTATGTATTATTATATAATAATGCGTATAGCCGACTATGTGTAAAGCGTAAAGTTTTTTTTATTTTCGTTCTCTGGTGGTATTTTTTTGTTTACTCGAGTGAAGCTGCTCTGTCACTGACGACGACGGCGACGAAACACGGTCGTTGTACAGGAATCAGATAATCGAATCGTTTTCAAGAAAAAGTATAATATTACGTTATCAGTATCGACATCGTCGTTATCACTGTGATATATAATAATGAACATAAAATCATCATTGTTCAATGATCGTACATAAATATATAAGTACCTATATGGCTACTATACACTAGCATAGCACGAAATGCATAATAAATCGATTATCATACTACGCGTTTTTAGTTCAAAATTAAAACAAATGAACTATATCGAATTAAAATGTCGTCTCATCTGCACGTGCTCTGCGTGCTTCTGGATTTTATCCACACGGCTGAATACATATTTTAGACCTATAGGTCAGGTCAGGCTAGGTTAGGCACTATTACATCTATAATATACGCGTTACTTCTATAAAATGTCATTAAATATAAGCCTATATAATAACAGTAATTTTTATTACTTTCGGATATGATATTTTTTAGAAGCCGACTGCGTGTAAAGTTTTTTTTTCGTTCTCCGGTGGTATTTTTTTTTTGTTTGCTCGAGCGAAGCTGCTCGGTAGTTGTGCAGGAATCAGATTTTCTGCAAGCGACACGTGCGGTATATCGCACACTCGTGTCTCGTATATGATAATAGTTTATGCCCCCCCTCCCAAACACATTATAATAATGACAATAAGTACGTGTGTACGTTATACATAATATATGTTTATGTTGTATATCATATTATAGTACATTAGTACCTACAGCATATAATATAATATTATTATCGTCAGACGGGTGTATACCTTATCCGGTGAATGTGAAAGACCGTATCGACGTTTGTATCATACACCTATAGTACCTATATACATGAAGTATGTCATAATACATACAGGGTGATTTATCAAGCATGATCACCCCCGTTTTCGGTCCTTTCATTTATTCAAATTCTTATTTTTGGAATTTTTAAATATATACTCGAAGACTACTTTTTCGAATTCTTGAATTTGTTAACACTATACGTTAATGAGAACCACCATTCTTACCGTAAATTATTAAGTGGATAATATTTTCAAAAATGTCGGTGAACCTAATTCAAAATATTCAAATGAGTGGTTTCTCGTTTATAAAATAAATAGCCCTTCAAAACGATTTTACAAAAATGTAAAACAGATTATAATATTGGATCTAATATGTATTTATTATACTCGGGCTATGTTTACAAATTTTCAATGTTGATTGATTAATATTGATCACCAAAATAGTCACCACTAGTGATAACAAAAATATAGACATAGCTATGTCTTACAAACCCATTATTAGGGACCTATAAATTATCCTTAATATACAAAGGTCAATATCTCAAAAACCACTCGTAAGAATTTTGATTTTGATACGTCAAAGTGTTCAGAAAACTTATCCACTGAATAATTTACAGTAGAATGAGGGGGGAGGGGGTTCTCGTCTGAAAAATAGAATAGCTCCACCGGACACTCTCGTAGATAGTACGAAAAAATGTCGAAAGTTTAAAAATAATATATTAAGTAGGTAGGTATATTTAAAAATTCCAAAAATATGATTTTCAACAACTGCATTATTGAAGAAGAAAAGGGGGTGAGCATGCTCGGTGAATCATCCTGTATATAGGATTACATTATATATTATTATACATGGTGCGTATATTATAACATTCGATTTTGAATTTATTCCCTCGAAGACGAGAATACGTAAACAACCATATAATATCGCACGTAATGCACGCGCAGTGTTTATATAGCATCGACTAAGCGGACAAAATAATATATTATATGTTTAAAGTTCGATGATCGAATCATTTTGTACCCACTAAAAAGTATAATATGTTATCAATATATCGACATCATCGTATCTCTGTATTATATAGTAATGAGCCCAAAATCATCATTGTTCGATCTTCAATGGTCAAATAATATCTATAGTTACTACTTACTAAGCACAAAATGCATATATGCATAATAAATCGATTATTATCATATTATGCGTTTTTAATTTAAAATTTAAATAAACTTACAATATTGATTTAAATGTTGTCTCATCACGTGCTCCGTGGGCTTCTGGATTTTATCCACATAAACAACCGTGGTTGAATACATATTTTAAACTAGAAATACCTGTATAAAATTATACACCTGTACACAATTATTAAGAACAGTTTAACCAATTTCGATTTTCGTATTAGTTTTAAGTCATAAAAAAAAATAATACACTATATTAAAAAACATCTATGTAATATTCTTACTTCAATAAAATGTCATTAAATAACATTATACCTATTATATTTATTTTTATTACTTGCGGAAATGATATTTTTTAACGATATAAACTTAATTCGATTTGTCATTTAACGTTCACGAGATCATAAGAATATATTATATTTTTTAATATTACACCATATAACGCGCAAAAGAAAAAAAATTGAAATTACATTTTGAAAGTCAATATTATACTTACCTACTTTATTTAATACTTTGGAAAAATGCACGCAATACTTATACAATAACTGTAATAGCATTATACAACAATTTTGAAATATAAAAGGAAATGTAACCTATATAAGGTACCTATGTTATCCAATTTCCACAGTAATACTTGAATAAATTTCGGAAAAAAAAGACAAAACGTTGTGTAAACGCCGTGTGCACTTGCTTATATATTATTATTATATACATATCTGCACGTTAAGGCGTGTTAAACCCGTCAACGACTGCAAGCGATTAAAAAAGTCGTACGGGAAATATCGAATCGAATACTTCAAAATTGTACACGTCTCAATTTTATGTCGTATGCGCATAGACGCTAAGTATAAAATACAAATGCTATCTATAAACAAAGACGGTAAATGTGAAAAACGATTCTCGATAAGAACCAAAAAAAAAAAAAAAAAACGTGCGACTTTTATAAACGTCACTTTTAAGCTGTAAAGTGTGAGTTTTTTTTATGGAACCTCTCCAATACCATGACATGAGTAACAGCAGTGATAATCTGCATCGGCTTTGTCAAAGTTGTACACACATAATATTATATACGTGAGCGCACAATACTCTATTTAACTGTTTGGAAAACATTTTCAGCGAAAATTCAGTCGTTGCCGGTCTAGTCAAAAACAAGTTTTTCGACGTAGTAAACTACTATTTGTCTGCAGAAATGGTTCAATTCAAAAGCGTTTGATGACGACCGACCGATGTCTATGTACAGTGCTCCTGTAACGGAGGTTGTGCAAGACGACTGAATACAAAGTACGGGGAAAAAAGGTCGGAGTAAAAAATGGCGATTAAAAAGTTCAAGGAACAAAAGTTCAGATAAAAGTCCCCATAGTGTAATATTATGTCTTTAAAACGTTAATTATTCATCAAGTATCAAAATATTAAATTGATTAAAACAGTAGTATAATAGGTATTGGTAATCATGTCCAATTGTTTTCCTAATGGGAACAATGTAGCAGTGGCGTAGACATGGTTTCTGAAAGGGGGAATCAAAAAAATAAAACGACTTAGCTAAATGGGAGGGGAAAATTAGAAAATTCCCCATCCTCTCAAAACATTTTACTTAGGTAGTAAAATTTTTCACAATAAGGAACAATGAATATAATTTGAGTTCATTAAAAATTCACATAAAACACAATATGGAAGGACTCCAAAGCCAATGGGAGGGATCTGACCACCACGTCCCCCTCTTGTATACGCCACTGCAATGTAAGGGCCTATACGGTAGTATAAATTGTAGAAATTTATTGGCTATAGTCACAGATCGCTGATGCAATACATTCAAAGACTATGTACGATTTTATTGGGTATTTTACTTTTATATTTTATTCACCGGCGTCGTCTGATGCTATACTTTAGTTTTGTCCACACGTCTTGATTCTTGACACTTATTGTTAATTAATTTCCAGATCGTAGGATCCCATCAAATGTGTTAACCGTGTGTTCCAACTTTCACAAAATATGATGTACAGTTAAACAGCTGGTTTTGATGTTGATCGTTTGGTGCAACTTTTCGAACATTCCGCACTATTCAGGTGGCAAGAATAATTTCCTCGATTTTACGTAATTTGATTGAGAGATGTGCGCCCGAAACAACTTTATTGTATGAAAATGTACGTTTCGGTTAGGTAATAGCCAATAGGTAGGTACCTATATAATAATACTCGTACGTCTATTCATATTATATAACAGAGGGGAATAAATCGAAAGTTATTACCAATGATAAGTAATTTAAATAAGTTTTACCAAAATTATTTTTTTTTGATAATTATTTATAAATAATTAACTTTTTTCAAACAATATATTATATATTTTTTTTGTAGATAATATTGTTCCTTTTGTATGGACTCTTTTACCGTTTACCATATTTAATGCAAGTATCGTTTACTATCGCTTATGAACGTATATTATATACGTATATCATTTTTTTATTTTTCTATTGAAAATACAAAAATACAATCTGTAAATATTTACGATAACATAGAATTCACGATTACATTATATATTTATATTCAATTTACAGTGAATAATTCACTTAATAAAAATCCACAGGCACTCCTGTGAACTATTTGTACGGTAGTTCAAGATCATAATATGATGTACAGATGACACGTATAAATTTTACCCGAAAAATCCGAAATAGAACTTTTGATTGTGATATTTCTTGGTCGGATTGAATTACATTAAGGTGTCGGGTGTTAAAAAAACTAATTATTTTTAATGTAATCCGGCGAACCGTTTTTAAAGTTAAAAAGAGGAAAATAAGTAACCAGAAACCTGCAGGCACCATCAAAGTTGAAAATCAAAGCATTTTTAGTGCTCTAAAATGCAAAAGGTGTTATGATGACGGACACCAAAAAAAAAAACACACATTAGTTTAAAATCTATACATTCATCGCTCCGCTTAATTTCTAAAATATATAGGTATAAGCACTATTTTTTTCTTTTCGTTTATAATTATATAAATTATTGTTTGACATTGTTTGAGAACTGAGAAGCGGCTTGGACTCAAAATATCGACAAAATAAGAATCATCGTTCAAACCATGATCGTATACTTTTGATTTTGATCTCTTTTTTGATATATTTAATTGTGGAATTTGTACCTAGTTTAACGGTTAAAAATTATTACGAATTGGTACTAATTTATTGGTATGGTTTGACTTCAGAATATTGATTTAGAGGGGCTACGCAGACGGTCAGACGGATTATTCGTTAAACGGGCTATAATCGCACACTCGTCTTGTTCTCTACATAATATGATGCCGTTTTATCCAAGTGCCATCGAAACATAATATTGGACATCTTATAAGTACTCGTTTTATATCTTATGTCTAGCGATTATTTAAAATGACCCTATAACCTCATATAATACAATACTATACATATATTTTAATATATCTGCAACAGTGTATATCAGAGATTCTCAAATTTCTTTTCCGCACACTTACCACTCTTGTGTATTATAGGTTGGACATCATTTACGACTAATTACTAAAAATAAGGCTATTCAAAATGTTAAGATGTTAAATATTTAACAATAATAATGGGTAAACATAATAATTTATTAGGTACATTTTAACAGTATACATATTTACACAAAACATAAAATAATATTATATCCGTTGTAGACATAATCGGTAGCAAAAATATTAATTTTATTGTACTACCAGTGGTACGTACCATAGTTTGAGAACCACTGCTATGTATTACCTATTGGCTATTATACACCTATAATAAGCAGTTTTATGAATGATACTTTTTAAAAGTATTCAAGTACAAATACAGATACTTATTTTGAAAAGTATATAAAATACGTATTTTATACTCAGAAAAAAAGTACTTGAGTACAAATACAAATTCTTATAAAAATATTTATTTATACTTTAAAATAAGTACTTTCAAATTTTTATCAAATATTTTTTTTACCTAATTATTCAACTGAACAGATTTTCATGTTTTACTTTAATTGTATAAACCATATTTTATTTTACAACGTCTAATTTGGTGGAACATTAAAATACTCAACTGTTTTCTTTCTCGAAGTTTTTGATTTGAAATTCACAGTAAGAAAAATATATTATTATGTAAGTATATTATATTCTAAGTTTTTTTTTTATTTTACGTGGTCAAAATAGAAAATAATATAATTAATCTAAAGATTAAAAGTATTTGAAAATATTAGTATATTAATTGAGATTTTAAATACAGATACCCAAAGAAAGTATATTTAAAACACACCGTTGAAGTACTTTTTTCAGAATAGTAT